>JAJQKJ010001185.1:0-53364 GCA_029574335.1 Rana kukunoris | reverse complement strand
TTGGCCGAGTTTACTCCAACTCCTGTGTCTATCTCGTTAATGGGTAAATGGAAAAATGTTTAAAGAATTTGGGGGGTTCTAAAGGTGGGGAGTAAAAGGTTGGACTATCTAATCTATACTAGTCAAGTGTTTTCTTATCTCTCTCCAGAGCACCAAGTCCCTGTGTTTCTGTTGTTTCGTTGCTCTGTTATCAGCATGATAACTTCTGACAAGTTCTCTGTCAATCAAGATAAAACCAGCCCAAAGTTTTTGTCGTGTGAGGTTGCTATAAATAGATTTGCGGAGAGCTTGTCTTGTCACAGCAGAGCTCTACACATTACATTTTTCTCTTGCCTATGTGGAGAGGGGCTGTGTGCCTTTCTTCCAATTAGCAGTCTTGGCCGTATGCCAAGAATCCACTCCTTGTGCTGAACAGGTAGAATAAAACCTATAACACAATGTGCACTTTCTAAAGAATATATGAAGCTGAAGACAGCTGATATACCTGTAAAACCTATGTAGGGAGATTTGTTTCATCTCTGTTTATCATCTGAGGCCAGTCACATTACTGGATATATGTGAGGGTTTACACACATCCACTTTAAGATGGAGGATTTGCCGTTTTATAGGGGCCATCTAAAAATATTAATTTTACCTACAGAGTGCTTTTGTCTTGAATTCCTTTTGAGAAGTACCAGTGCACATCCTGACTTGTGACAGTGCTTAGACACTTTTGTTCTGTAGCCTCATATCTGTATATCTACTGTGTGAGAGGCACTGTTGCTTGTGACGCCTATTCTCTTGAAATTTGGAATCAGGTTTGGTAATGCCACTTCTGTACTGCACATGTTACACTCATAGATCCACGTCCTTGTCTGTGTAACGGCCGATCGCGGGTACTTCACGGTCACCAGGCACGTGCATCGACACCTCGCTGGTGCGCCCCCAGTGGCTGGAGGAGCCAAGGACGTCAATAGACGTCCTCCGGCATTTTAAAGCCACCTTGTGGCCGTCTTTTGTCTATGGCCGGGGCTCCATGTGGTTAAAGGGCCCAGGGCACAGGGCCCCGCATTGCAACCCCCCCTTTTTTATATGTTTTTTTTCTTTATTTTTTTTATTTTTAGTAAAGGACCCAGAGGTCCCCAGGGGCCCGGAGGTCCCTAGATAGCAACCCCCCCTTTTTTTTATTTATTTTTTTATATAAAAAATGTTTTATATATATTTTTTTTTAAAAAGGGGGTGTTGCCATCTGGGGCCCTGGGGACCTTTAACCACTTAAGGACCGCCTACTGCACATATACGTCGGCGAGGCAGAATGGCACGGCTGGGCACATCAACGTATATATACGTTGATTTTAGTACCCAGCCGTGGGTCACGGGCGCGCGCCCGCGGCGCGCTCCCGTGACCCGGTCCGAAGCTCCAGGACCGGGACCGCGGGATTCGCGGACCCGATCGCCGCTGCAGTGCGGCGATCCGTCCCTGGAGCTGAAGAACGGGGAGAGCCGTGTGTAAACACGGCTTCACCGTGCTTCTCTGTGGCCGCAGCATCGATCACGTCATCCCTGTAATAGGGGGACGCGATCGATGACGTCACACCTACAGCCACACCCCCCTACAGTTGTAAACACACACACACAGGGAACATTAAAAGTCACAGCGCCCCCTGTGGTTAACTCCCAAACTGCAACTGTCATTTCCACAGTAAACGATGCAATTTAAATGCATTTTTTGCTGTGAAAATGACAATTGTCCCAAAAATTTTTCAAAATTGTCTGAAGTGTCCGCCATAATGTCGCAGTCACGAAAAAAATCATTGATCGCCGCTATTAGTAGTAAAAAAATTTTTTTTTATAAAAATGCAATAAAACTATCCCTTATATTGTAAACGCTCTAAATTTTGCGAAAACCAACCGATAAATGCTTATTGCGATTTTTTTACCAAAAATATGTAGAAGAATACGTATCGGCCTAAACTGAGGAAAAAAAATGTTTTTTTATATATTTTTGGGGGATATTTATTATAGCAAAAAGTAAAAAATATTGAATTTTTTTTTAAATTGTCGCTCTATTTTTGTTTATAGTGCAAAAAATAAAAACCGCAGAGGTGATCAAATACCACCAAAAGAAAGCTCTATTTGTGGGGAAAAAAGGACGCCAATTTTGTTTGGGAGCCATGTCGCAGGACCGCGCAATTGTCAGTTAAAATGACACAGTGCCGAATCGCAAAAAGGGGCAAGGTCCTTTACCTGCATTTTGGTCCGGGTCTTAAGTGGTTAATAAAAAAAAAATAATAAAAAAAATTATATAAAAAAAGGGGGTTGCCATCTGGGGCCCTGGGGACCTCTGGGCCCTTTAATAAAAACAAAAAAAGATATATATAAAAAATATATATATATATTTATAAAATATATACAATATATACACAAATATATACAAAAAATAAAAATAAAAAAGGGGGTTGCCATCCGGGCCTCTGGGGACCTCCGAGCCCCTTACAGGTGTACTACCTGTACCCCTGATGGCGGCCCTGCTTGTGCATCATCTTTAAAAGAGGCTTCCTTCTGGGAAGACAGTCATGCAGACCAATTTGATGCAGTGTGCGGCGTATGGTCTGAGCACTGACAGACTGACCCCCCCACCCCTTTTACCTCTGCGGCAATGCTGGCAGCACTCATATGTCTATTTCCCAAAGACAACCTCTGGATATGACGTTGAGCACATGCACTCAACAACTTGTTTGGTCGACCAGGGTGAGGCCTGTTCTGAGTGGAGCCTGTCCTGTTAAACAGCTGTATGGTCTTATCCACAGTGCTGCAGCTCAGTTTCAGGTTCTGGGCAATCATATAGCCTAGGCCATCTTTATGTAGAGCAACGATCCTTTTTTTCCAGATCCTCAGAGAGTTATTTGCCATGAGGAGCCATGTTGAACTTCCGGTGACCAGTATGAGAGATGAGAGAGTGAGAGCAGGGATAACATCAAATTTAACGCACCTGCTCCACATTCACACCTGAGACATTGTAACACTAACGAGTCACATGACCCTGGGAAGGAAAATGGCTTATATGGTTCCAATTTGGACATTTTTACTTAGGGGTGTACTCACTTTTGTTGCCAGCGGTTTAGACATTAATGGCTTTGTGTTGAGTTATTTTGAGGGGACAGAAAATTTACACTGTTATACAAGCTGTACACTCACTACTTTACTTGTAACAAAGTGTCATTTCTTCAGTGTTGTCACATGAAAAGATATAATAGAATGTTTGCAAAAATGTGAGAGGTGTATTTTTGTGAGATACTTTAAATCCTATCATTCACCCAACTCTCTCCCATTTATAGAACATGCTGCATTCTGTGAAAAGAGTACAAGGATTTTTTTTTGACAGAATGGTGGCTGTCAGGACTTCTTCAGAAACTGCAATCTTAAAGTCAGAAGTTTAATGGTGTGAAGAAGAACTGGCATTATTGCAGGGAACATTTCTATACTAAGGCTCACCATATACATTACAATCTATGAATCTAACAAAAACGATGTAATAAGTCACTGGATTGCTTCCACAGGCCCCCAGAACCTGTATGCCCCGTCATGTTTCAAGGTTCTGCTATCCCAGCTAGTAAGGACCCAGTGTGACGGTTACCACCGCTTACAACCTTCCATCCAACCACGACAAGCTTATCTGACACACTCCGACAATATTGCATACACGATCCATATCCTTTCCCAGAATAAACGAGACAGCGCTCCGTTCTTGCTTCCAAAGATATGACAATTTATTAGTAATTTCTCAGCTTTTTATATACAGTACAGCATAATACAGTTAATCACAGGACAATGTAGTCTCCACCCCCCTTCACACCATGGGGGCTTCAATCACACTCTAAAAGGCATTCAGGTAAGCTAAGGCCGGTCGGCACCGCATCTTTATCACACAATGGCAGTGAGAGTGGGTGTAATCCACACCTTCAACGGAAGGTCTTTACAGTGAATAGCTAACACCTTCAGGTATTTCAATAGCATATTATACAAAGGTATGACTCACTCTGGTCTTGTAGACCTGAATTAACACCTTTCAAAAGCATGTATCCACACATTGAAGAGCCAACCTCACTTAACATTTCCATAGCCAATTATACAAAAGGTATGACTCACTGGCTGACCTGGTCATGTCATCATGACTCCTTGTGATATCTCAGTCCTGCAATATGAAGTATTATTAATGTCCCTTATTAATGTCTTCTGTAATATGTGAATTATGATTCACTATTAGCCACCCTACACCCAAAAGGGCACAGGGTGGATTCCGACCCAAGAGTTTTTGGTGCTGCTGGCACAAGAGTATCTCTCATCCTTCCAACGTCTCTGGGTGTCACGGGCCATTCTGTTACATCTCTCCCCTTTCGGTGGGAGACGGACACAGGAGGGAACCCCAAACGGGTTGACTCCGAAGTCCGTCAGTAGTTCCAGTCCTCCAATGCTGTTATCCATACTGTACCCCAAATAAATGGCTCCAAACTAAGCAATACTCACCCTGCCAACCTCTGCCTCTCTCAGTGAACACGCCTGCCGCTGGGGAGAAGGCAGGGTGGCTGGGCTCAGTCCATCATGCTGTTGGGGGTCTGGGCCAACTGCCCCCCCTTCCTGGGGTATACCAGTGGAGACTGAGGTCCCATCCACTGGTGCTAGGTGAAAACCCCCTGGTGCTTGCAAAGCAAAGCCGACATCCTCCATACTGTACCCCAAATAAATGGCTCCAAACTGAGCATTACTCACCCCACCAACCTCTGCCTCTCTCAGAGAACACGCCTGCTGCTGGGGAGAAAGCAGGGTGGCTGGGCTCAGTCCATCATGCTGTTGGGGGTCTGGGCCAACTGCCCCCCCTTCCTGGGGTATACCAGTGGAGACTGAAGTCCCATCCACTGGTGCTTGGTGAAAACCCCCCGGTGCTTGCAAAGCAAGGCCGACATCCTCCTGTCCCAGTCCTGTACCATTTTCTGGGGTTGTGCCAGTGGAGACTGAAGTCCCATCCACTACCCCAGGAACCCCCTCTTCTGTTAGTGAGGAGCAGAGGCCTATGACCCTCTGCTCTGTTGCCAGCTCTTCCGCTGGGTTGCTGTGAGTGGAGTCCACAGTCCCATCCACTACCACAGTGTCCCCCTCTTCCGTTAGTGGGGAGCAGAGGTCCGTGACCCCCTGTTCTGTTGCCAGCTCTTCCATGGAGACTGGTATCTGTACCTCTCCTCTCTCTTTAGTTGGTGCTGCCGTGACTTCAGCCGCTGCAGCACTTCTCCTCTGTAGCAAGGTGGCATTCAGAGCCGCTATAACTCGGTCCCTGATCTCCGGTGGAGGGTTAGGACCATAATATGCCAGTCTTAGGTTAACAGCCCGATCAAAACTTTCTTCCTCGGGTGTCCTGTCCGTTACAGCAGGCCTTTTAGCTCTATCCATTTCGACAAGTTCTGCGATAATGTCCCTTTTCTTACGGTTGCTGGCCGGTCTGCCCTGGCTCTCCAGTAAGTCCATGAGGGAAGAGAGCTTCATCCGTTCATACACCGTCTCCATTGTCCTGTGTCCTTGTAGCCGTCCTTCTTCTGGTGATGGAATCATCCCACTGCTGCCACCAATGTGACGGTTACCACCGCTTACAACCTTCCATCCAACCACGACAAGCTTATCTGACACATTTCGACAATATTGCATACACGATCCATATCCTTTCCCAGAATAAACGAGACAGCGCTCCGTTCTTGCTTCCAAAGATATGACAATTTATTAGTAATTTCTCAGCTTCTTATATACAGTACAGCATAATACAGTTAATCACAGGACAATGTAGTCTCCACCCCCCTTCACACCATGGGGGCTTCAATCACACTCTAAAAGGCATTCAGGTAAGCTAAGGCCGGTCGGCACCACATCTTTATCACACAATGGCAGTGAGAGTGGGTGTAATCCACACCTTCAACGGAAGGTCTTTACAGTGAATAGCTAACACCTTCAGGTATTTCAATAGCATATTATACAAAGGTATGACTCACTCTGGTCTTGTAGACCTGAATTAACACCTTTCAAAAGCATGTGTCCACACATTGAAGAGCCAACCTCACTTAACATTTCCATAGCCAATTATACAAAAGGTATGACTCACTGGCTGACCTGGTCATGTCATCATGACTCCTTGTGATATCTCAGTCCTGCAATATGAAGTATTATTAATGTCCCTTATTAATGTCTTCTGTAATATGTGAATTATGATTCACTATTAGCCACCCTACACCCAAAAGGGCACAGGGTGGATTCCGACCCAAGAGTTTTTGGTGCTGCTGGCACAAGAGTATCTCTCATCCTTCCAACGTCTCTGGGTGTCACGGGCCATTCTGTTACACCCAGAAACAACAAAAATGTCACAACTGCTCTGTTACTATCCCTGACAGCTGTGACTGGAGAAGAAGCAAGAACATTCAAGTGAAAAACAAGTATAACAAAATTAAAAGTATAATCAAGCACTTAAGTCCCCCTTCCCCCCCCAAAAAGCCTACCCCACTACCCTTACATGCATGCAAAGGTGGGGCTGGCCATGTACAAAATCATCAATTGCACTACATGTTACATATCGCTGTGCATACTAGAGTGAGAACAATCATTTTAGAGACATTATTCAATGTTAACCCTACACTAATAACCTGTAAAGCCTTGTACACACGATCAGTTTATCCGATGAGAGCGGTCTGAAGGACCGTTGTCATCGGTTAACCGATGAAGTTGACTGATGGTCCATCGCGCCCACACACCATCGGTTAAATAACCGATCGTGTTAGAACGTGGTGACGTAAAACACAACAACGTGCTGAAAAAAAAAATTAAGTTCAATGCTTCCAAGAATGCGTCGACTTGATTCTGAGCATGCGTGGATTTTTAACCGATGGTCGTGCGTACTAACGATCGGTTTTGACCTATCAGTTAGGAATCCACCAGTTAAATTTAAAGCAAGTTGGCTTTTTTTTTAACTGATGGTTAAATAACCTATGGGGCCATCAGACCGTTGTCCTGTTTAACCTATCGTGTGTACGAGGCCTAAGAGCTTTTAAAGCTTCACCCATGGAAAAATTTTGGTACCGAAGTGTGTCACCATTGTTTGGATGCATAACGTTTTAAACCATGAATTGCTGGGTATCTATTTACTCAGCATAACCTCATCTTTTTTTTAAAATGTGGATAATATATTTTTATGTTCTGCACTAAAATGAATATTATTGTATTTGTTTAAAAAAAAAGTGGGCTTGCTAAAGCTTTGCACTAATTTCATGTGATATTAACCTTTGGAACTATGATCATTTTATTTCTTAGGGTTTCTGCTTTCAGAAAATAAATAATGCTTTGGGCATTCATATATTTTTAGGCCTAATGCTTTGTACACACGACCGGTTTTCCCGGTGGAAAAAACTCTCTTGGTTTTTCCAATGAAGTTCCGACGGAATTCCACTCAAGCTGTCTTGCTTACACACGGTCACATCAAATTCCGACCGTCATGAAAGCAGTGATGTACAACACTACGACGAGTTTGATGCTTCCGAGCATGCGTCGACTTGATTCTGAGCACGCATGGTCGGAATTGCATCCAGACGATTGGAAATTCCGATCTTTTCATCTTTTCATCTGAAAAATTGAGAACATGTTCTCTATATAATTCTTATCTAAAAAAGTCCAATGGAGCATACACACAGACGGAATATCCGATGAAAAGCTTCCGTCTGACTTTTACTGTCGGAAATTCCGCTTGTGTGTACAAGGCATAAGATGCACTTTAACATGTGAGCAAAAAATTAAATAAAAAAAATGCAAAAATACTCTAGCACTTCAAGGCTTAAAACTACATTTCCATTTTAGGCTACCTTTCTACAGGGTGACAACACTGCAGCAATTTCACTGCAGAACAAACCAATGTTCTCCTATTACAGGAAGTTGAAAATCATCGGATCTACTGGAAGATAATGACACTAATTACATGTTATGGAGGGACTTAGAAAAAAAAAAACTTGTTAATACTATTGACTGCATCATATACTTTTGCTTGCGCTCATACTTTAAACATGCACATGTGTGTGCCAGAATGTGTGTGTGAAAAAACATTCACCTTCTAGATTCTGCCATCAAAAGTGACAGCGTGCCATGTCAGCTGCAATCTAGCCAGCGTTGTGGTTTGCACACGAGAGTAACCAAGCATAAAATGACATGCGATGCTAGAAGTCATCTCAAACAGTTATGACCAAAAGCATAAAAACATTTCAGCATGATTTAAGCCTGCTGAGTGCACATAAACATGAGAGGTCACATATATAAAATATCTGCGTCATTAATCTGACCGGAGAGCTATTACAGGTGCGCTGGAGACTATTTATGACCATCCCTTGGCTGCGAAACTGGGACGAAATCCATAGAAAATATGTGTACAGCATTAATCACACCGAGAAATGCTTCTGGCTCTAATGGGATTCATTATTTTTAATAGATATAGTTTTGTTTTTGGAATGGCTATCGAACAACGAAACCAGCCTTAATCCCAGGATTCCTTTGAGTCCCTTTCTGGGGATTTGAACTGAAAATGCCACACTCCGGAGCTGCAAAGGCGCTTAATTGACGTCCACCAACACTGTAAAGCAAGACTGGAGGTCTGCAGAGGGATTATCTATAGGTTTTCGGTGATATCTGGCTTAAACCTGATGGTAGCAATAGTATAGATTGCTGATACGACTCCTAAATTAGATAGATATTTATAATTACCTAAGTTCTTACAGGTTGGAGTTTAAAGGCAACTCTGAGCAAAAAGTTAAGTATACAGTTGAAAGAAATGTGTAATGTATGTGTGTCATGAATCTATCCAGTTCTGCTGTGCTATATGGCTGATGGAGGGTGATAAACACAAAGGGCCAGATTCACTAGAATTTGCGGCGGCGTAGCGTAAGCCATTTACACTACGCCACCGCAACTTAATGGAGCAAGTGCCGTATTCCCAAAGCACTTGCTCTGTAGTTTGCGGCGGCGTAGTGTAAATGGCCCTGCGTATCCCCACGTAATTCAAAGGGGGCGGCTTGCATTTAAATTAAGCGCGCCCCCGCGTCGATCAAACTGCGCATGCACCGGCCGGGAAAAAAAGCCCAGTGCGCATGCTCCAGCTCACGGCGGAAAGCGTCGTTAAAACCGACGTCAAAAGGACGTGATCGTCACTTACGCAATGCCCTATTCGCGAACGACTTAGTAAAACGACGTAACCGACGGAAAAAGACGACGCTGACCCGATGCCATACTTAATATGGCAACGACGGAACTTCGTTAACCTACCCCTCATATAGCAGGGGTAGGTTTATGCTTACGTAAATGACGACTGGGCGGCGTAAAAACGTTTGGGAATCGGCGTATTAGGCTCATTTGCATAGGCAAATGAGAAAACAACTTAAAGGCCACCTAGCGGGCAGAAAAGTAATTACATCTACGATCCGACGGTGTAAGTGTTTTACACCTGTCGGATCTTCACTGTATCTATGCGTAAGTGATTCTAGGAATCACACGCATAGATACCTAGTGAAAAAAACAGAGTTATGACGGTGTTTCCTGCGATACACCTTCATATCTCTTTTGAGAATCTGGCCCAAAATGTGTTTTTACAGCCACTGCCCCACATCCCTCCTTTCCTTTGGCCTAAGGGCCAGTTCACACCGTGTGCTTTTTTTCTGCACAAAATGCATGCACAGTGCTTTCCATGTATTCCAATGACTCTAGTTGGCTCTAGTTTAAACCATGCAGTCAGTTTCCGGTCAGTTTCTGCACCGGAAACTGACTGCATGGTGTGAACTAGAGCTAACTAGAGCCATTGGAATACATGGAAAATACTGTGCATGCATATTTAGTGCCAAAAAAATGCACACAAAACTGTACGGAACTGCGTCTGGTGTGAACTGGCCCTAAACGTAAACATCACCACACTGAACATGACCAATACTGTTTCCCGCTGGCTCACCTTAGTACCTCTCTCTCGTCCACTTTACAGCTTGACAATTAACCTTCTGCATATTGAAATACATACTTAAAGAGACCCTGTCTCTTTGGCCATATGGGGTGGTACTGCTCACTTGGGGTTGCTCATCTCAGACTCCACTGTAAACAGTGACAGATTAAAGTGGTATTTAAACTCACTTGGTGCCTTATCTGCATTAATTCAGCCTCAGAACCTGTATAATTAATATGTGTCCTGGATTAAAGGGATAATGTGGCAACCCTAATGGGACCTCGAATGCTGATATCCCAGATCTAGAGTCCCGGAGACACATAAGAATCTACAAGGTGGTTTAACTTTTCAGCATCTATGAACACAGAAAATACTGAACACATCTGACCAATGGGTTCATACACACTAAATATAAATGTTTTCTATTCTCTTCCCTATCCAAAACATGAAAAAAAGTTGTTGGATTTATTCTGCGTTCCAGGTATGGAGAATTAACATAGTTATAATGATCCAGCCTGGACCAAATTAAGTATGTATGTGCCATACCTGTGAGATCCCTGTGGAAGCTGGAAATCAGTGTAGCAGGCCATGCCACCACAGTGTTCCCCCGTAGCTTCCAGGACCTTTGTCTAGCAGTTGCCCTGCTATGTTGTGAACACAGGAGGCCTCTCGCTTGACACGGGTGCCATTTTAGGGAACACTTTGCATATTCTCAATGAATGCAACACATTCTCTGATTGGATAAGGTGGAGAGGTACTGGTGATATATCACGGTATGGGGTCAGTAGCTATAGCAGTCAAGAAGCTCCCGCTAACCAGTAGGATAAGAACACAAGCAGATCACCCTAGCAGATGACGTGAGAGGTCTAAGCACTAACTGGTATTCACCAGAGCTTTTGTTGGTAGAGATGGGTATGGCTGCATGCTAGTGCCAGGTCGCGGTCCTCAGGATCACCGCACCAGGAGGTGAACAAGCTGGGGTGCAGGAGAAAATATATAAGGTAGGGATAAAGCAGAAGCATAGTCAGTAACAAGCCGGGGTCAATAACAAATGGTTGCAGGTTGGAAATAAGTGGAAGCATAGTCGAGCAACAAGTCAAGTCAGTAAGGAGTGGTAGTGAATATACGGACAGCAGCATGAGCGAAAGGAACAAAGTATTGGCTGGAGAAGAACACAATATAATGACAAACAGGAAGTTCAGAGGTATGGCTTAAAAAGGAAGTTAATTGACAGAGAAGGAGTGTCATGTGGCTCAGCAAGACGATCTACTGCCAGTAGGAGCAGATGTCGTGGGTTCAGATCCTGGTCCTGACATGACATCACAATTCCACCTTGTCCAATCAGAAAACACTTTGCTTTAAGTGAGAAGATGGAAAGTGTTCTCTGAATGGTGCCCATGTCTGAAAGCTTGTGAATATTACTGTAGTAGCAGTGCCTACTAGAGTGATTTCCAGCTTCCATGGGGACCCACAGGTACATGCCAAATGTGGCATGTAAGGGGGTGAGGAGTGGGATTATTGGAAGTTCCATTTCTGGGTGGAACTCCGCTTTAATGAATACAAAGCCTGCTTGGATTGGTAGAGGGTGTAACATCATCAGCCCACGCCTCTCTGACTCTCAAAGCAAATCCGAGCAGGCTACTGTATTCATTTGAATTCATTGTTCACCGGGATTGGCTAAGCTACATACAGTATTACCGCATCCGAGCAGCTGACCCGGCGTATAAGAAAACCCCTGCTTTTTGGCCATTTTTTTTAAGTGTAAAAGGTAGTCTTATACGCCAGCAAATACAGTATATGTTCACTTACCATCAAGATAGTATACAATGATGGATAGGTACCAGCAGCTGAATAGCAGCCAGCTATTCAAGGGTAATACAGTACAGACTGTAGCCTCATACACACGCTCGGTTTACTCGGCAAGAACCAGCAAGAAAACTGCTTGCCGTGTATACCGAGCGTGTGTACGAGGCTTTAAGGTTTCTCGACAAGAAAACTGCCCAGAATCTAGATGAGAAAAATAGAGAACATGTTCTCTATTTTCTCGTTGTGAGATTCTCGACAGTTTTCATCCCGAGAAACCCGAGAGTGTGTATACTTACCTGTCGCTGTGGAAAACGACTTTGACGCATGCGCGGTAGCTTCCTAGGCATAGGTAGAGTGCAGCAAGATGGCGGCGACAGCATCGAATGTGATGAGCGCATGCTCATTGTGCGCAATGACGTCACCGCGTTCTTGCCTTTCAAGAGGTTCTTTTGAAAGAAGAGTCTGTACACTCGGGCGGCAAGAGATTCTTGCCAAGAATCTCATCAGGAAGAACAAGGGTTTTTTCCTGACGAGATTCTGGCCCGTGTGTACAGGGCTAAAGAGTATACTTACTGCACAAGCTGATGATGTGCAGACAAGCCAAGGGTGCCGTGTGATGTTAGTAATCACTGATAAGTAGATATAGAGCAGATAAAAAAAAAGTAACTGAAAAAACATTTAAAAATAATGAATAACAATAGACTTAATATGGGCTTGATATAAGTAAAGCTAAATTGCACATTCTCTACAGAGAAAAATTGCTGATTATATCTAAACAAGCAAAACTTTATGTAACGGTCACCACCGCTTATGACTTTCCATCCAACCACGACAAGCTTATCGGACACACTCCGACAATATTGCATACACGATCCATATCCTTTCCCAGAATAAGACGAGACAGAGCTCCTTTCTTGCTTCCAAAGATATGACAATTTATTGGTATTTTCTCAGCTTCTTATACAGTCTCAAGCATAATGCAGTTAATCACAGGACAATGCAGTCCCCACCCCCCTATTCACTCACTGAGGATAATTCTTTAATTGGTAGCTAGACATGACGGCACCGTATCATCAATAGGGTTCAATTAACCTTGAATAGTAACACAGACATCTAGTTGAATAAGTTCTCTAGACAGCTTTATCACACAATGGCAGAGTCTTGTGAGAGTGGGTGCAATCAACACCTTCAACGGAATGTCTTTACAGTGAATAGCCAACACCTTAAGATATTTCAATAGCATATTATACAAAGGTATGACTCACTCTGGTCTTGTAGACCTGAATTAACACCTTTCAAAAGCATGTGTGCCCAGATTGCATAGCTAACAGCTTTTGATATTTGAAGACATCCTGCAAACATGAATTATTATTAATGTCCCTTATTAATGTCTTCTGTAATATATGAATTATGATTCTTTGTCACCCTATGGCCCTAGTGGACATAAGGTGACCCTAGACATAGGAATATCTCAGTCTGTCACGGGCCATTCCGTTACACTTTATATAATCTGTGAGTCAACAAGCATCAACAGATAAGATATATGCTGAAGATCATCTGTCTTTTACAACCTGAGGATATTAAACAGACGGCAGGAAATAACATTCAGTGGTGGGCATATGCAGAGGGAATTGACTCTCAAGTCCAAGGCAAACGAAACATTTAAGACACTAATGTGAAGTAGATTAAACTAACAAATAAAAATTCACCTGAAAAAATTCTTAGCAGTGTGTGTGGTCACCCTTGATGCAACGAACATTCAAGGGCAACCTTTTTATATGTTACATGCTGCTCGGCCGGCGTCTGACGTCACCTTCCGAGTGTGGACATGCGAGAGCTACTGTGTTAATACTACAAGGTCCATAGTGCATGGCGGCCCGGTGGGAGTGACGCAGCGGGCGCTGACAGGCCCCAAGCAGCGGGTGTACGTCTATTACTCCACAAGCATGCCGACGGGCAGACAGAGGTTAAAAAAGAGGAGAAAAAATAAGTAAAGACAGCATTAGTGATATCCAGGTAGAGCCCGCCATCCAGGGAATCGGCATTCACAAAGACTCGCAAATCTGGAAATCCAGCAGAGAAAATATAGGGGGTGATGCAATAGACAAGACGGGCAATTAGCATAAACATCCCAAATAAAAAAACAAAAAAAACATACTAGAACAGTGGTCTCCAAACTGCGGCCCTGGGGTCAGATGTGGCCCCTTACCTGCTTGTATCCAGCCCTTGGGGCACTATTGCTCTTTTGTCCAACTGACACCCAACAGCGGAGCATCATTTCTCCCCCTGACACCAATAATAGGGCATTATTCCTCCCAATGATACCAACAATGAGGCACTATTCCTTCCCCTAATACCAAATATGGTGATGTTTATGCCCACTACCACTGGCCACAGTCTGGCCCCCCTAAAATCTGAAGAATAATAAACTGGCCCTTGGTTTATAAAGTTTGGAAACCCCTGTACTAGAACAATCTAACTTTAGGAGTAATTTAGACATGATCATGTGTTCAAATCTGAATCAAAAGCTGACATGAAATCATAGATTAGAAGACATAGGGCCAGATTCAGGTAGATGGGCGCTTCTTTACTTTGGAGTAACGTTTCTCATTTACGTTACTCCGCCGACACTTTCGGCGCAAGTACTGTTATTCACATAGCAGTTGCGCGTAAACTTGCGCCAGAGTAACGATAATGCCCTTGCGTAACCCGACGCAAGTGGAAGTGGGTGTGATCATATGTAAATGATGGGCGGAGCCCAGCGCAGAGGCTTACGTTCAGCGCATCATCCACGGAGCATGCGCAGTAAGTGAGGCTTCACTCGGCCCCCTTGTGCGCATGCTCACAACTTCCGTCGGCACCACTTCACGGGAAACTTCAGCGCAATGCGTTCCGTTGGGCGTTTAAATGCGCCCGTAGATGCGCCATTCCGGCACTAAAGTATACAGGGAGTGCAGAATTATTAGGCAAATGAGTATTTTGACCACATCATCCTCTTTATGCATGTTGTCTTACTCCAAGTTGTATAGGCTCGAAAGCCTACTACCAATTAAGCATATTAGGTGATGTACATCTCTGTAATGAGAAGGGGTGTGGTCTAATGACATCAACACCCTATATCAGGTGTGCATAATTATTAGTCAACTTCCTTTCCTTTGGCAAATGGGTCAAAAGAAGGACTTGACAGGCTCAGAAAAGTCAAAAATAGTGAGATATCTTGCAGAGGGATGCAGCACTCTTAAAATTGCAAAGCTTCTGAAGCGTGATCATCGAACAATCAAGCGTTTCATTCAAAATAGTCAACAGGGTCGCAAGAAGCGTGTGGAAAAACCAAGGCGCAAAATAACTGCCCATGAACTGAGAAAAGTCAAGCGTGCAGCTGCCAAGAGGCCACTTGCCACCAGTTTGGCCATATTTCAGAGCTGCAACATCACTGGAGTGCCCAAAAGGACAAGGTGTGCAATACTCAGAGACATGGCAAAGGTAAGAGAGGCTGAAAGACGACCACCACTGAACAAGACACACAAGCTGAAATGTCAAGACTGGGCCAAGAAATATCTCAAGACTGATTTTTCTAAGGTTTTATGGACTGATGAAATGAGAGTGAGTCTTGATGGGCCAGATGGATGGGCCCGTGGCTGGATTGGTAAAGGGCAGAGAGCTCCAGTCCGACTCAGACGCCAGCAAGGTGGAGGTGGAGTACTGGTTTGGGCTGGTATCATCAAAGATGAGCTTGTGGGGCCTTTTCGGGTTGAGGATGGAGTGAAGCTTAACTCCCAGTCCTACTGCCAGTTTCTGGAAGACACCTTCTTTAAGCAGTGGTACAGGAAGAAGTCTGCATCCTTCAAGAAAAACATGATTTTCATGCAGGACAATGCTCCATCACACGCGTCCAAGTACTCCACAGCGTGGCTGGCAAGAAAGGGTATAAAAGAAGAAAAACTAATGACATGGCCTCCTTGTTCACCTGATCTGAACCCCATTGAGAACCTGTGGTCCATCATCAAATGTGAGATTTACAAGGAGGGAAAACAGTACACCTCTCTGAACAGTGTCTGGGAGGCTGTGGTTGCTGCTGCACGCAATGTAGATGGTGAACAGATCAAAACACTGACAGAATCCATGGATGGCAGGCTGCATGAGTGTCCTTGCAAAAAAAGGTGGCTATATTGGTCACTGATTTGTTTTTGTTTTGTTTTTCAATGTCAGAAATGTATATTTGTGAATGTTGAGATGTTATATTGGTTTCACTGGTAAAAATAAATAATTGAAATGGGTATATATTTGTTTTTTGTTAAGTTGCCTAATAATTATGCACAGTAATAGTCACCTGCACACACAGATATCCCCCTAAAATAGCTAAAACTAAAAACAAACTAAAAACTACTTCCAAAAATATTCAGCTTTGATATTAATGAGTTGTTTGGGTTCATTGAGAACATGGTTGTTGTTCAATAATAAAATGAATCCTCAAAAATACAACTTGCCTAATAATTCTGCACTCCCTGTATCCTGTTCCCCCTCCCCGCAGTGAAGTTACTTTTGTTCTGAGATGGCTGCTCCCGTTCCCCGCAAACACACAGGAGAAAGCTGAACTCTAAAGGCCAGGAGCTGTCAGCCGTCATCTCGGCTATGGAGACCTATGATGTCTTCCTCCATGGCTGTAAAAGTTGACAGACAAGCATGGACAGAGGTGTTGTCCTGCAAGTGGGGGTGCTCAGCTAGCTCTTATCGTCGGTAACGCTGCTGTAGCTGCTCTCCTGCTGACCTGTGGCCGTCTGGAGTAAAGATAAAGCAGCTATTTGTAGAAATAACTTTGCGCCGGACGGACGAGATACGTGCGGCGCATGTAGCCAGCGTATGGTGCTAATCCGTTCGCGAATCGGGAAATCTCCCTCATTTGCATATTTGCAGGGGAAATCAATAGGCGCGACTGATGCGCCAAGCGAAATTATGCGCTGACGAGACTCTGGCGTCGGAAAGTTAAGCCGCTCGGAAATGGCCCGTTTTCTGTCGCATCTAGTTTGGTGAGTACGGCGCATCTTCACAGTTACGCGGCGCATATCGAATTACTCCAGCGCAAGTCTTGCTGAATCTGGCCCATAGAGACATATATAATACATAACGAAACATGGCAAATAACATTAGACAATTATTCATAAAAATACAGAAAGAATAAAATAAAATAAAATAAATGGGACCAGGGGTGGGAATGGAAGGGGAAAAAACAATAAAATTGTACTAATAAATATTATATATATTTTATAACATTTTACTAATAAATAATATATATATATATATATATATATATATATATATATATATATATATATATATACAGTGCGGAAAATAAGTATTTGAACACCCTGCTATTTTGCAAGTTCTCCCACTTGGAAATCATGGAGGGGTCTGAAATTGTCATCGTAGGTGCATGTCCACTGTGAGAGACATAATCCAATTTTTTTTTTCCAGAAATCACAATTTATGATTTTTTAACTATTTATTTGTATGATACAGCTGCAAAGAAGTATTTGAACACCTGTCTATCAGCTACAATTCTGACCCTCAAAGACCTGTTAGTCTGCCTTTAAAATGTCCACCTCCACTCCATTTATTATCCTAAATTAGATGCAGCTGTTTGAGGTCATTAGCTGCATAAAGACACCTGTCCACCCCATACAATCAGTAAGAATCCAACTACTAACATGGCCAAGACCAAAGAGCTGTCCAAAGACACTAGAGACAGAATTGTACACCTCCACAAGGCTGGAAAGGGCTAGGGGGAAATTGCCAAGCAGCTTGGTGAAAAAAGGTTCCTCTGTTGGAGCAATCATTAGAAAATGGAAGAAGCTAAACATGACTGTCAATCTCCCTCGGACTGGGGCTCCATGCAAAATCTCACCTCGTGGGGTCTCAATGATCCTAAGAAAGGTGAGAAATCAGCCCAGGACAACACGGGAGGAGCTGGTCAACGACCTGAAAAGAGCTGGGACCACCGTTTCCAAGGTTACTGTTGGTAATACACTAAGACGTCATGGTTTGAAATCATGCATGGCACGGAAGGTTTCCCTGCTTAAACCAGCACATGTCAAGGCCCGTCTTAAGTTTGCCAATGACCATTTGGATGATCCAGAGGAGTCATGGGAGAAAGTCATGTGGTCAGATGAGACCAAAATAGAACTTTTTGGTCATAATTCCACTAACCGTGTTTGGAGGAAGAAGAATGATGAGTACCATCCCAAGAACACCATCCCTACTGTGAAGCATGGGGGTGGTAGCATCATGCTTTGGGGGTGTTTTTCTGCACATGGGACAGGGCGACTGCACTGTATTAAGGAGAGGATGACCGGGGCCATGTATTGCGAGATTTTGGGCAACAACCTCCTTCCCTCAGTTAGAGCTTTGAAGATGGGTCGAGGCTGGGTCTTCCAACATGACAATGACCCGAAGCACACAGCCAGGATAACCAAGGAGTGGCCCTGTAAGAAGCATATCAAGGTTCTGGCGTGGCCTAGCCAGTCTCCAGACCTAAACCCAATAGAGAATCTTTGGAGGGAGCTCAAACTCTGTGTTTCTCAGCGACAGCCCAGAAACCTGACTGATCTAGAGAAGATCTGTGTGGAGGAGTGGGCCAAAATCCCTCCTCCAGTGTGTGCAAACCTGGTGAAAAACTACAAGAAACGTTTGACCTCTGTAATTGCAAACAAAGGCTACTGTACCAAATATTAACATTGATTTTCTCAGGTGTTCAAATACTTATTTGCAGCTGTATCATACAAATAAATAGTTAAAAAAATCATACATTGTGATTTCTGGAATTTTTTTTTTTTGATTATGTCTCTCACAGTGGACATGCACCTACGATGACAATTTCAGACCCCTCCATGATTTCCAAGTGGGAGAACTTGCAAAATAGCAGGGTGTTCAAATACTTATTTTCCCGCACTGTATATATATATATGGGAGGGAGAATGGGAGGAAGACAACAAGGGCAGATATGGCAAGGGTATTTTATTATGACTTGTAACTATTATGTCCTAATGTATTTTGTTCTATATTTAGTGATGTATAGTGCGTTATTTAACATATCCCCTGAGTAAGCCCACAATGGCGAAACATGTAAGAATAACTTCACAACTGTTACCTGTTCGACAAGATACTCCCACATTATACTTCCATATTTCTGGCATACCTCTATACAAGTTGTATTGATGTATATGTTTAAGAAGAACAAGCTATCTATTTTATCATGTGTGTCTTAATAAAAACGTTTTTTTAGCTGAATATTTGTTCTCACTATAGTAGCACCTAAAAAATCCTGCTAAAAAAAATCTCTCTGCACCTACATCATGAATATGACAGCAGGTGGTAAAAAAAAAAAATCCTGGCAAACACCCACTTTTGCCTAAGGCTTTAATATTGAAGTGATTGTAAATGTCTGTGGAGTACAGTCAAACCTCCGTTGATATTCCAGACCAGCAAATCTTGGTAACCTCTGTTCACATTGTTTACATTTTTTTGGCCATAATTCGTCCCATCTCCAAAAAAAGAATGTTTTTACATTTGTACTAGACATGATGTTTGTGCATACATCTACATAAATATGATTCGGTGGTCAGATCATTTGCAGAGGTCTCGCTGCTGCCAAGTCAATTGCAAGCTTTAAAATTGAGACAATTGACAATATTCCTATCCTGTGCTCAAACAAGCCTTCAGAGCCCACTTTATTAGCTCATTGGCTTTGTATCAGTACAACGCAAAGCGCATTGTCTTCAGTACGCGTACACAGTCTGTGTCATCTCTGCTCCATCTCCCAGGAGTCTGTTGAAGATGTTCCCTCATTACTGGTGTTGTACAGTTTCCCCCCCAGGTGTCCTCTTTGTCTTTCCTGACATAACATACTTTTGCCATTCCAACAAAATAGCACATCTTTCATTTCTCTTTGGCTTTTACAAAGGAAACTTAGAATATTGTCCTCTTTCTGCATAAGGAACACAAACATTTAGGCCGGATTCACACCTATGCGAATTGGTTGCGGCTTAAACCGCATCCAATACGCAGAACATTTCTAAATACATTGTTTTCAATGAGTCTGGTTCACATATGTGCGATGCATTCGCACTGCGCATTGCAGAAAAAACTTCTGCGTATTTTATGCCTTGCGGTGCGGCTCAGGTGCGAATTCAGGTTCATTATCTTCTATGGGTACGCAGCTGATTCGCAGATGTGTTCATTTCTCTTCAGGAATTTCTCTCATTCAGCCCAATACACTTCCCCCCCACTCTCCTCTCCCCTGTAACTTCTCCCAGGTCTCCAAATTCGCAGCTAAAACGCAGTGGATCTGCTGAACACTTCTGTAATCTCTCTGCAAAGATAAGAGAGGTGAAATTCGCACCGCACAAGTGTGATTCCAGCCTCACACGTTTTTTCTGCAATGCGCAGTGCGAATGCATCGCACATATGTGAACTAGCCTCATTGAAAACAATGGCCCAGATTCACAGAGCAATTACGCCTGTCTAACTAATACGGCGGATTCGGGATTCGATCTGAGAGGCTTACGTCTTCGTAAGCCCTCGGATCTACGCTGCGATATTTTTGCGGCCGCTGGGAGGAGTCCGCGTCGTTTTCAGCGTCGGGATATGCAAATGACTTTTTACGGCGATCCACGAAGATACGAGTGGTCTTCGCAATCGCTTACGTCATTTTTTTGCTACGTACTGTTAGACCAGCTATTTGCTGGTCTAACGGTGCGTAGCCCATGTTAAGTATGGCCGTCGTTCCCGCGTCGAATTAATTTTTTTTTTTTACGTAACTCGTTCGGGAATAGGAATGTCCGTAAACGACGCTACTCAAACAACGAATGACGTAACGACGTGATTTCGCGCAATGGACAGCGGGAAATTTCTGAACGGAGCATGCGCAGTTCGATCGCCGCGGGAACGCGCCTATTTTAAATGCTTCACGCCCCCTACTCGCGTAGATGGCTTGCACCGGGAGAAATACACTACGCCGCCGTAGTTTACTGGACAAAATCTACTGGGATTCCACGTAGAGCCAGGTAAAATACGGCGGCGTAGTGTATTTCTGATACTCTACGCTAATCTAATTGTATGTGAATCTGGGCCAATGTATTTAGAAATGTTCTGCGTATTGGATGCGGTTTAAGCCGCAACCAATTCGCATAGGTGTGAATCCGGCCTTAGGGTTGTGCTGTGCCATGTGTGAAATGATGCGTGAATCATATTGCAATAGTGGGCACAGGTATACACAATGATTCATATAAAAGTCCATTCCTGGTTGAAATGTTATTTTTTCAACTTTTACGTATACTGTTTGCAGAACCTGAGCAAAGCTAAATTACAGGCTTCTCATCTACTGTATGGTTCTTCAAAGTGGAATTTCCCCAGCCTAGTGGAAAATCAGCAACTACAAGTACTATAGCTGCTGACTTAAGAAACACATAATTACTAGCCCAGCCCATGAAGTTCAACACTGTTCTTCTATCATAGCTACAATCTGTCCCTTATTCTGGCCATACACTCCACGAAAAATCGTCCGAACGAACTTTCGAAAAACAAAAGTTCTGTCGTGAGTGCAAACGATAGTGCCATCATGTAATGACCGATAAATCGTTCACTGGACATTAAAAAAAAAAGGGGGTTCGTTTTTTTTGCATATACCTAGTGCAGAAAGTTCGGACGGGAAACACATTAATCTTCCGATTTATCGTTCGTTCGGCAAAAAAAAATCCAAACTTGTCCTTCTTTTTTTCGGCTCAAAAACGTCCAAACGATTTTTCGATTTTGTGCCCATTAACTGGCCGAAAAACGAAAGATCTTTCTTAACGACCGATTTTCGGCCGAATTTTCGTATAGTGTATGGCCAGCATAATTTGGAAAAAAGTCTGTCTGTACTTCTTTCTTCCTCATTTGTCCCTCATTTTGGTTTGATCTATATAGTTGTATATAAAATACACAATTTATCTGTCAACAAGTGTTTGATATATGTGCGCTATACCAGTGTTAAACGACAAAAACATTTTAGTCAACTAAATGAATACTATTTTAGTTGACTAAAATACGACTAAAACTAAAACAATTAAGATGACTAAAATATGACTAAAACTAAAATGGGACTAAAAACTACAATGCCATTTTAGTCAAAAGACCATAACTAAATTGAAATTTGACTTCAAAATTAACACTGGTCTGTAGTGCATGTTCATATCTTAATACCATAAATAATAACATATTTGATTTTCCACTCCAGCAGTATATAATGAGTTTGGAAATTGTAGAGAAAATGTTAACTAATGCATTACAATTTAATTACACCCGTTAGATTTTAGACAATATAAATATACTGGAGATTTAGTTGACTTAAATACGACTAAAACTAAAACAATTGCAGAAGACTAAAATGGGACTAATTCTAAAATGCCATGTTAGTCCTAAGGGCTCTTTCACATGGGTCTGCTTTTTCATCCATCCGTGTACGGGACATACATTGGTCCCTATGAGATCGCAGGTGTCAGCAGATGAGCATCCGCTGACACCCGGTCTCGCCCGGTGCCGCAATCCTTCGATTCTGCAGAAGGAGGAAAACCCTATTTTTCCATCCGCCTGCGGATCGGGTGAACACGGACAGACGGTCCGTGTTCATCCATTTTCCTGTCACGAAAATTTAGAACCTGCTCTCAATCTTTTCTTGGCAGGAATTCTCACACAAAAAGTGTGATGGAGCATACACACGGTCACACGCACTTTTCTGTACGTGTGTACGAGGCATAGGACTAAAACTAAATCGAAAATTTGCTGGCAAAATTAACACTGTTCTACATTATGTGCAAATTCAAAGAGACCAAGTGAGTCTGTCGTACATACAGTAAGTTTGCATCAACCCTGTAGGTGAAGTACTGTATATACTCGAGTATAAGCCAAGTTTTTCAGCACATTTTTTTTGTGCTGAAAATGCCCCCTCGGCTTATACACAAGTCACCTTTTTGCGCCTGATCTTCTGGACTTTGGGGACCCAGTACTGGCCGGCCATAGGTCCCCTGGACCCCAAACTTGGCACACATGTAGCCCCACTCTTCCTCCACAAGTGTGCAATGCTATGCGGGGGACCTACGGCGGGGCAGCACCGTTATTTCAAAGCCCCTTCCATAGACTCCCATGTTTAACTGTAATTTCTCTGGTGATTTTTGGGGACCTGGTACCAGCCAGTCGTAGGTCCCCTGGATCCGGAACTTGCCACATATGTAGCCCCATTTCTCCTCTATAGGTATGCAAACTTTCTTGTCTGGGGGACCTACGGCTGGGGAGCACCGATTTTTCTAACCCAGGCACCCCTTCCATGGACTCTCATGTTAAACTTCCGTCTAGTCACGGACACAGTGAGGCAAAGTGAGGCATGCAGATGGACACCCTAGGCTCATACTCGGGTCAATACGTTTTCCCATTTTTTTGTGGTAAAATTAGGTGCCTCGGCCTATATTCGGGTCGGCTTATACTCGAGTATATATACGGTAACTGGTTTAGTGTCTTACTTGCTAGAGAATACAGCATGTGTGTTTGCACAATCCTATTAGGCCACATGTTTGAGCATTTTTCACTCGACACGCATAGGACAGCCCATTCATTTTAATAAGCTGCCCTACGTGTGACAAATGCAGCACAGTAGCTCCAGCAACGATTTTCTGCATTCAGTTTTTTT
This sequence comes from Rana kukunoris, assembly GCA_029574335.1. NCBI lineage: Eukaryota > Metazoa > Chordata > Amphibia > Anura > Ranidae > Rana > Rana kukunoris. The sequence goes on along the minus strand of JAJQKJ010001185.1, from coordinate 29,863 downwards.
TAATGTTTTTTTTTACTGCATATCTTGCTGTTTTTAGTGATCCTTTTCGAGCACAGCAAAATACGCGTCTTTTTGCTACTTCTGGTGTGCCATTAACAATAATTGGCATTGCAAACGCAGCACACGTTTTTAGTTTAGAACTTAGAGGGCCCAGTTTTCTAATTAAAGTGGATGTCACAATGTAGAGTATAAGATTTCCTATCATCTGTGCCCAGTCTTGCCACACAGAGTTAATCCAGATCTGAGTAATCCTCTTTTATTGTTCAGTGAAAATGATTCCAGATAAAAACATGCCTAAATAAAAAGTCTGTTTTCTCTCTTCTTGCTTTGAGTGACAGGTTATTTACATATCTATCTTGGACATGTTTATCATATGTTATGGTATGTTTATCATAACATGAGGTATATAAAGTGAGAAATCCACCCCTCCCCCACATAACACATCCTGGTAATATACAATGAACTTTGGATCACCTCATGTTATGATAAACAAAACATAACATATGATAAACATGTCCAAGCTAGATATGTAAATAACCTGTCACTGAAAGCAAAAACAGAGAAACAGACTTTATAATTTGGCAAGTTTTTATCTGGAATTCTGTTAATTTGCACTGAACTTTAAAAGAGGATTACTCAGCGCTGGATTAACTCTGTGTGGCAAGACTGGGCACAGATGATAGTAAATCATATACTCTACATTGTGACATAAAAAAAAAAAGGCATCAGGAGTGTGGTTGTGGCAGCCAGTGGGGTCCTTTATTGACCAGCATGCTCGTAATTTTTTGAGAATTGCAACTTTTTCTTTTGTCTTTTGCATCTGTCTGTGGCAATAAAATACAATCTTGCCCTGGAAAATTTGTGTTGAAATTCTAACATATGAATTTAATCGTTGCTTTGGTGAACTGGCTTTTTGTATTAGTACTTTGAGAAATAAAGGCAAACTAATCGAGAAAAAAATGTACATACACATTAACGTATAAAAATGTATTAAAAGTCCATCTCCAAGGTGGTAACCATATTCAAGGTTTATTGAAGTATGGAGAAATTGTACAGTAGTATGGCATTTAGGGAGCAGAACTGCAGGCGCCAAGACTGTAGGTACGTGACATATATAAATACAGTTACAGGGCTTGTAAAATGTATTCCACTATTTATGGAATGTCCATTAACCACTTCAGCCCCGGAAGATTTGGCTGCCCAATGACCGGACATTTTTTGCGATTCGGCACTGTGTCGCTTTAACTGACAATTGCGCGGTCGTGTAACGTGGTACCCAAACAAAATTGACGTCGTTTTTTCCCTACAAATAGAGCTTTCTTTTAGTGGTATTTGATTACCTCAGTCGGTTTTTATTTGTTGGATTATAAACAAAAAAAGAGCGACAATTTTGAAAAAAAAAGCAATATCTTCTACATAATTTTGGTAAAAAATCGCAATAAGCATATATTTATTGGTTTGCGCAAAAGTTAAATCGTCTACAAAATAAGGGGATAGTTTTATTACAGGAAGCAGTGGATCAGTGTCCTGTCACTAGACAGAACAGGGAAATGCCTTGTTTACACAGCTCCGGGACACTCGTGGAGCTTGTAGCGGGCATGTACAGGTACGTATATATGGGCAGCTGTGCCATTCTGCCAACATAAATAGTCCTGCAGCAGTCGGCAAGCGGTTAAGGACCACTATAGTGTAAAATATTGTATTCTGGTAATTGTATGTGGTTAATACCAGTAATAATTAGTATTCAGGATATGAACTCCTTTATGTTATTTCATAATTTTTTTTATACTTTTCTACATTCGCAGGCAGAGCTGTCCAGCAAAAGTGACAGTTGCACAGATGGAATAAACCATATAACACTGTGAGGCATGCTTGCAACATTCAGCTTTTATTAACCTAATTTGTTTGCTAAAAGTCAGTAGGAAGGCTTGTTCTTAAGGTTTATTTATTATTTTACTTATTACGTACTTCTTTAGCACCGTCGATTTACGCAGCTCTTTACATCTATCTATCTATATTGTACATTCACATCAGTCCCAGCCCTCAAGGAGTTTATAATGTAAGGTCCCTAACTCACATTCATACATACTAGGACCAATTTAGAAGTATGCCTTTGGGGTATGGGAGGAAATCAAGGCACCCGGAGAAAACCCACGCAGGCACAGGGAGAATATAACAAACTCCATGCAGCTAGCACTATGGATGGGATTTGAACTGATGATCCTAGTACTGCTAGGTGGAAGTGCTAACCACTTAGCCACTATGGCTAAGTGGTTAGCACTTATCTATTGTGGTGGACAGCACAGTAGCTAAGTGCTAACGCATGTGACTATGGGGCTGATTTACCAAGCCTGTGCGCCAAGACTCATGGTGCACAAGCAGGAGTAAACCTGTTTTTGACATTTACCAAAGAAACACGCTGCTAGTGCAGCGTGTTTCCTCATTTACTAAAGTGCCTAATGCGCCCAGAAGAGGGCGCACAGCACGCCAGTACAGAGCTGGCGTGCGGCATTTAGTTATGTAAACATCGGGGATTCGGGCGGGAGTTTATGAGGGGAGGGAGGGGGGTGATGCAGGGGAAGTGTAGTGACATGTGTTTCAACTTGTGTGGCGGGCCGATTTGAAAGGGAAAGTGACTTTTGGGACCCGATCCCCGGGCGCTTGCAAAGTACGCTAGAACCTCGGAAGGTTCACTTGCATACTGGGCATGCGCAGAGGGAAAAATCGGAGCTCACCGCGCGCCTCTTCAGTACGCCGGGAAATCCTTGGTAAATACCAGGCGGCGTAGCAGTGTTTGCACTGCCTGGAGCGGCGTACGGCAAGCTCCGAGCTGTTCTCGGGCTGCGCTGACACTGAAGGGGAACTCCGCGCCAAATTTCAAATGTGAAACCGGCGCGGCTTCCCCCCCAGGGGTACAATAGGCTCTCCGGCTTGGTCCGGAACGTGAGGGGTTAACCCACGCCAAAATCGGCGTGGGGTTCCCCCCCAGATCCGTACCAAGCCCTCATCCCAGGCATGCAGTCTGGCCGGACAGGAATGGGGGTGGGGACGAGCGAGCGGCCCCCCCCCTCCTGAGCCGTACCAGACCACATGCCCTCGACATGGGGGAGTGTGTGCTTTGGGGGAGGGGGGCGCTGCCCCCCCACCCCAAAGCACTCTTGTCCCCATGTCGATCGGGACAAGAGCCTCTTCCCGACAACCCTAGCCATTGGTTGTCGGGGTATGCGGGCGGGAGCCAATCAGAATCTGGGAGCCCCGTTTAATAATGTGGCCCCCAGATTTCGGGCCCCCACCCTATGTGAATGAGTATGGGGTACATCGTACCCCTACCCATTCACCTGGTGAAGGTGGTTTGAACTTTGAGGGTCTTCTGCCGCCGCCCCCTTCGAATTTTTCGGCCTGGACGGGGGTCGCACATCCCATCCAGGACTTGGACGTGGCGGGCTTCTCGTCGCTGTCTTCTGCCGCTGCCCCCTTCACCACGAAGCTCCGTGCTTGTTTGATGAGGGCAGCGGGCTTCCGTCGTCTTCTCCGGGGCGAGGGTCGTACATCCCACCCCGGATTTCCTCGCCGGCTTCTGCCTGGCTCCTACTGGGGGCCAGGCCTTCTTTTGCCGTCTTCCGCCGGAGGGCGCCACTCTCCGGGCTTCTCGACGTTGTCTTCCGCCGCGGGGGCCAGGCCTTCTTCTTTGCCGCCCCCTTCGATTTTTTCGGCCTGGACGGGGGTCGCACATCCCATCCAGGACTTGGACGTGGCGGGCTTCTCGTCGCCGTCTTCTGCCGCTGCCCCCTTCACCACGAAGCTCCGTGCTTGTTTGATGAGGGCAGCGGGCTTCCGTCGTCTTCTCCGGGGCGAGGGTCGTACATCCCACCCCGGATTTCGTCGCCGTCTTCTGCCGCTGCCCCCTTCACCACGAAGCTCCGTGCTTGTTTGATGAGGGCAGCGGGCTTCCGTCGCAGTCTTCCGCCGCGGGGTGACACTCGCGGGCTTCTTCTTCCATTCGATGTTGACACGGCGAGGTCCGGCGCTGAAATGCCTTCTGAGCGGCGGGCAAGGACTTATATTGGCATTGGGCGTGGGCGTGGTTATGCCAACATGTGACCTTAACCCATGTGACAGTGATGTCACGTCACATCACTGTCACATGGGTTAAGGTCACATGTTGGCATAACCACGCCCACGCCCAATGCCAATATAAGTCCTTGCCCGCCGCTCAGAAGGCATTTCAGCGCCGGACCTCGCCGTGTCAACATCGAATGGAAGAAGAAGCCCGCGAGTGTCACCCCGCGGCGGAAGACTGCGACGGAAGCCCGCTGCCCTCATCAAACAAGCACGGAGCTTCGTGGTGAAGGGGGCAGCGGCAGAAGACGGCGACGAAATCCGGGGTGGGATGTACGACCCTCGCCCCGGAGAAGACGACGGAAGCCCGCTGCCCTCATCAAACAAGCACGGAGCTTCGTGGTGAAGGGGGCAGCGGCAGAAGACGGCGACGAGAAGCCCGCCACGTCCAAGTCCTGGATGGGATGTGCGACCCCCGTCCAGGCCGAAAAAATCGAAGGGGGCGGCAAAGAAGAAGGCCTGGCCCCCGCGGCGGAAGACAACGTCGAGAAGCCCGGAGAGTGGCGCCCTCCGGCGGAAGACGGCAAAAGAAGGCCTGGCCCCCAGTAGGAGCCAGGCAGAAGCCGGCGAGGAAATCCGGGGTGGGATGTACGACCCTCGCCCCGGAGAAGACGACGGAAGCCCGCTGCCCTCATCAAACAAGCACGGAGCTTCGTGGTGAAGGGGGCAGCGGCAGAAAACGGCGACGAGAAGCCCGCCACGTCCAAGTCCTGGATGGGATGTGCGACCCCCGTCCAGGCCGAAAAAATCGAAGGGGGCGGCAAAGAAGAAGGCCTGGCCCCCGCGGCGGAAGACAACGTCGAGAAGCCCGGAGAGTGGCGCCCTCCGGCGGAAGACGGCAAAAGAAGCCCTGGCCTCGGGAGGAGCCAGGCAGAAGCGGAGGAGCCCGAGGTGGGGCGACACCCCCGTTGTTCTCCGCTGTTTTCGGCCGGCCCCCCCCGGATGTAAAAGAGCTTCATTTTGGGGTGGGGGCACAGTCGAGCATGGCGGAGAGCATGGGTGGGTGTTTCCCCCCCCCGGCAGAAGACGGCTAGAAGACCGAGGAGTGGCGACGCCCCCGTTGTTCTCCGCCATTCCCGCCGCCCCCCCCCCGGATGTAAAAGAGCTTTGTTTGGGGTAGGGGGCCTGGCCGACCATGGCGGAGAGCATCGGTGGGGGTCTCTCTCCCCGGCGGAAGGCGGCGGCGAAGACCGGGGGGGGGTAGGTGTACCCCCCCGGCGGAAGGCGGCGGCGAAGACCGGTGCGGGGCTGGAGCCCCCCCGGCAGAAAACGTCTGGAAGACCGAGGGGCTCCGCCCCCGTTGTTCTCTGCTTCTTTCGGCCGGCCCCCCCCGGATCTGAAAGAGCTTATTTTGGGGTGGGGGCCTGGCTGGACATGGCGGAGATCATCGGTGGGTGTCCCCCCCCGGCAGAAGACGGCGAAGCCCGGGGCCCAATGGGCTGGTGGTGGGGGGTCCCGGCAGAAGACCCCCGGAGCTGACTAATAAATTATTTTTTTCTGTGTGTTTTTTTTTGTTTACACTTTTCCACCCGGTGAATGGGTAGGGGTACGATGTACCCCATACTCATTCACATAGGGTGGGGGGCCAGAATCTGGGGGCCCCCTTAATATAGGGGGCTCTCAGATTCTGATAAGCCCCCCGCCCGCATACCCCGACAACCAACGGCCAGGGTTGTCGGGAAGAGGCTCTTGTCCCTTTCGACATGGGGACAAGAGTGCTTTGGGGTGGGGGGGCAGTGCCCCCCTCCCCCACAGCACACACTCCCCCATGTCGAGGGCATGTGGTCTGGTACGGCTCAGGAGGGGGGGGGGGCGCTCGCTCGTCCCCACCCCCATTCCTGTCCGGCCAGACTGCGTGCCTGGGAGAAGGGTTTGGTCTGGATCTGAGGGGGAACCCCACGCCGTTTTTTGGCGTGGGTTTAACCCCTTATGTTCCAGATCAAATCTAAGAGCCTGTTGTGCACCAGAAGGGGGAACCCCACGCCGTTTTTTTTTTGTAATTTGGGGTGGAGTTCCCCTTTATCCCGGTCCTGTCAGGGGGGGGGGGGAATGCCTGCTCGTCTGTCCCTACAATGTATGAACAGCGATCTGTCATTTCCCCTACACAGTCCCACCCCCTTTACAGTTAGAACACACCCAGGTAACATATTCAACCCCTTCCGCGCCCCTAGTGTTAACCCCTTCCCTGCCAGTGTCATTTTTATAGTAAGCAATGCATTGATATACCATTGCTCGCTACAAAAATGCCAAATCTCACAAAAATGTGTCCGCCACAATGTCGCATTAGACAGAAAAAACAAATGATAGCCACCATTACTAGTAAAACAAAAAATTATTCAAAAAAAACCCATAAGACCAACCCCTACTTAGAACTTTTGCCCAAACCAATCAAACGCTTATTGTGATTTTTTGCAACCAAAAATATGTCCAAGAATACTTATCGGCCTAAACTGAGGGCAAACATTTTTTGAATATATTTTGGGGGAGATTTATTATAGCAAACCGTAAAAAAGATGTTTTTTTAGTTACCAAATTGTCGCTATATTTTTGGGTCAAGCAAAAATAATGAAAAAACGCAGAGGTGATCAAATACCACCAACAAAAATAAAAAAAAATAATTTTTAGGGGGGGGGGGGGGGGAGGATGAGGACGCCCAATTTTTTTGGGGGGCCACGTCGCACAACCACGCAATTGTCAGTCAAAATGACGCAGTGTTGAAATGCAAAAAATGGCCCCGTCAGTGACCAGTAATATGCTCTGGGGCTCAAGTGGTTACAAATTAAGAATACACTAAAGTTAGCCCAATTTATGGCCATAATGTGAAAGATGATGTTACACCGAGTAAATAGATACCCAACATGTTACACTTTAATATTGCACACACTCATGGAATGGCGCCAAACTTCAGTACTTGAAAAAACCCATAGGCAACGCTTTTTTATGTGTTTCAGGTTACCAGTTTAGATTTACAGAGGAGCTCTAGTGCTAAAAGTATTGCTCTCGCTCTAACGTACGCTATGATACCTCACATGTGGGGTTTGAACGGGGGTTCAATATGTGGGCGGGGCTTACACATTTAAGGCCCGCCCCCATATATGGAAACATTCTTCAAACCACACATGTGAGGTATCATAGCGTGCGTAACAGCAAGAGGAATATTTATAGCACTAGACCTCATCTGTAAATCTAAACTGGTAACCGGAAACAATAAAAATGCTGCTTGTTCCCTTCTGACTGCGAGCTACTAGGGACAGGGGCGTTTAAATTATTACTATTTAGGTTTGTTACGTAAAAATTCTATAAGACCTCCCGTTCAGCTTGTAAAGCATCACTTCATGGGGACCAAAAAAAAATTTAACACCTCTAATGCTTTCATCCGCCATTGCAGATTTGATTCTGGTACTGCATTTCGAGTGAACTGGGCATGCTCGAACAGTTAGAAAAAGAAGTTGGAAGTTTCATCCTGAAAATGACTTGCATCTTTCTGAGCATGCTCAGAAAGCTCTTTTTTTGGCTTAGTAATTTAAGGACATCCTTAACAGGTGTAAGCAGTTCCAAGTGCACACAAACTAGAGGCTGACATTTCTTCATGTGTTTCCAATTGGTTCATTAGCACACATGTTATAAAAAGCGTGGATACTGCACGTGTCAGCTGCCCCTCAGAGGGGGCAGATTTGCTGGCTGGAAGGAATGGCGGAGTGAAACAGAGATGTTTTGGAGCAAGTTTTGTATTTTTTGATGTTTTCTCTGCTACATAATTTTGCTAAATGTTTCTCAAGATGTTAATGACTAATGTTTTAATCCTGTGGGTCTATCCTGTTATTTCAAAAGCATGATTTATTTTCCAATGACTGTGAAATAAACGTTGGTCTTTTTTGTTTTTAGGTGTTTTTATATATTTTTGGTGTGTTTATTTGTAATTTTTTTTTTTGCTTTCCTTGTTTTGTGGACCAATAAAATTACTTTCAAATTTTGAAGTTTGTTTTGTGATATTTTTTTCATGCTATGGATTTCAACCGCTGCAGCTGAACTAGTTTGGGCCTAAACCATCAAGTGTGATTTGTCTCTAAGATCTTTCCTGGTGTGTATGCATGAAATGTTTAGTCACCAGAAAAGGAAGGACAAAGCGGTAAGTATTGTTTCCTAGAACTGATGTCCAGACTGACTTTTTAAAGCACATGTGCAAGATGTAGGAAAAGCTGCAAACAGGGCCTGTTGGAGGGGGGGGGGGGGTGGTGTGTTTTTTTTGGACAGGCTTGAAGTGCTGATTTACAGCGCTGTGCTTGAAACTAGCACAAGACAATCCTATTCTAATTGTGGGTTGTTTGAGGGAAGCCAATTGAGTGTTAGAACCCCTGCTAGTGTTTTTAGGTTGGGCTTTGTGTCCCTTTTCCTAAAATTGGCTTCACTTCCTGTCACACAGCTGAACAGGAAGTGAGGTTAAAACCCTACCAATGGTCTTTTCTTCGGGGCACAGGTCAATCTAACTAGTGTCACCATTAAGCAAATTGCACTGCAGTGTACACCCCAAATGATTAGTTACTTTGGGGTTTAGTAAAGGCAAAGCCGCTCTGCAGTAGAAGCGTAGGCAATGAAAATCAGAAGGGAAGCACTGATGGTTTTTACTTCCAATCCCGCCAAGTTTTGAGTTTTCTTCCTTGCTTGTCCACTTGTAGTGCAAAGTGGATTTGCCTTTAGTAAATGGACCCCAAAGTCCAAGATTCCTACTAATTTGGGGTGTACACAGCAAAATGCCATTTCCAAAATGGGAAACTATTTATATTGATCTGTGTGTCCCCAACAAAACATTACTCAGGTGTTTCCCTCACTTCCTGTTTGGCTGTGTGGCAGGAAGTGAATGAATTAAGTAGAAAGTGACAACATTTGTGAGGTGTCTTTACCCTATCAGGGGTGCAGGCATCCCCAAAACAAACATGAAAATAGTTGATTTAACATTGGGTGGTGTTTGTGGGGGTCCCTAACACACATTCATACATATTAGCAACGCTGGATCGTGGCCTATTGGCATGGTTATATTTTCTTAAGCCTCTCAATAAAATGATCTGAAATTTGGGGTTAAACTGGAACAATAATCATCACTTTTATTTTTTGGATTTCTTTCATTTTGGATAGAGTTGGTGGGGGGGGGGGGGGGGTTAGAAGCTCTGTCAGTTTATTTTGTATTATCCCTGTCCGTTTGGGGAGATTGGCCTTCACTTCCTGCCCCATAGCCAAACAGGAAGTGATCGAAAAAGTAGGCAAATTAAGGGCCCCCCCAAGTCCCCCCCCACAGAACTTGTGTGTGTCCCCTGAAAATTCCTGGGTGGGTCATAAAAAAACAGGGTGTGGCCTTGACAGGAAGGGTGGGTCATTTTTCTATTAGGGGGGTGCCAAAATTTGGTCAGGCCTAGGGAAGCACAAAACCTAAATATCCTACTGCATATTAGGGCTTATTTAGACAGGATCCAATTTACAGCATGTTTTTAGATTGTGGGAGGAAACCCGCACAGGGAGAACATGCAAACTCCAGGCAGATAGTGTCACGGGCGGGATTCGAACCAGCAACCCTTTTGCTGCTAGGTGAACATGCTACACACTACGCTACTGTGCTGAACGAACATGATTGCAGCTGAAAGCATGAGATGTTTTTTTTTTTTACCAATTCCATGATTTCCAGCCTGGAGGACAGATGTGGGGTCTAATTGACCCCGCCTTTCTCTATAAAGAGGACCTGTCACACACTAGTCCTATTACAAGGGATGTTTACATTCCTTGTAATAGGAAGAAAAGTGAAAAATAATACAAACAAAGGGACAAACAAGTGCAAAAAATAAAATATTAAGTAAAAAAATAAAATAACAAAGGAATTTAAATGCTCCTGTCCCTAGTAGCTCGCACTCAGAAGCGAACACGCATGCAAGTCCCACCACACATATGTAAACATCCTTCAAACCCCACATGTGAGGTATCATAGCGTGCGTTAGAGCGAGAGCAATAATGTTAGCACTAGACCTCCTCTGTAACTCAAAAGTGGTAACCTGAGAAAAAAAGTCAAGCGTTGCCTATGGAGATTTTTAATAACGAAGTTTAGCGCCATTCCATGAGTGTGCGCAATATGAAAGCGTGACAAGTTAGGTATCTATTTACTCGGTGTAACATCATCTTTTACCTTATCCCTAAAAATTGGCCTAGCTTTACTGCTTTCTTATTTTGTCATTCATGAAACAGGTTTTTTTTTGGAAAGCCAAAAAAAAAAAAAAACGTTAGAAACATTTTTGGCACAAATACTGTTGGAAATGTGTCCGAAAAAATGGCCGCCACTTTATTCCCTAGGGTGTTTGTTAATAAAATATATATAATGTTTGGGGGTCCTGAGTAAGTTTCAAGGAAGAAAATATAATTGTTACATGAAGGAGAGAAGTGCCAGAATAGGCGCGGTATGGAAGTGGTTAAAGTGCACCAATAAAAGTGAAAAATTCCTTGAAATTTCGTACCATGGGGGGGGGGGAGGCAATTAGGGGCGCCATCAGGAATTATGGGGCCCCTTACACAGCTTCAGGCATGGGCCCCCTGGAGCAGAGAATAGGGGGGGGGGGTGCCGCCTGATATTAAGAAGGGGGGGGGGCTGCCGCAATTTGATAAGCGGGGGGTTCCTTTACTAAAAAATACATATAGAAAAATATATATTAAAAAGGGTGGTAGCCATCCGGGGGCCCTGGGGACCACTGGGCCCTTTAATAAAAAGAAACTTCTGGGCTCTTTAATGAAAAATAAATTACAATATCTACATATATAAAATAATAAAAAAGGGGGTTGCCTTGGGAGCTCTGGGCCCTTTAATAAAAAATAACTACCAAAAATCTAAAAAAAAATAACATTGGGTGGGAGCTGTGGTGGCTCAACGTGAATGGCACTGCGCTGACAAGCCGTTCACCTCTGCAGCCAAGGGTTCGGATCCCGGTCTCGGCTACATATGAATTGAGTTTGGTGGTGTCAGCCCGGCTCCCGGTGGGTGTGCTATGCAAGGTACGCCTGTGCTTAGTATGCCCACCCCCCCCCCCCAAAAAAAACACCACACTTGCACACACTTTGGCCATGAGGTCTCCTAAAATAAAGGGAGGCGAAGGACCTACAGGGCTGGCTGGGTGGGCTACACTCCTTCATAGGGGGAGTCCCTCTGTCCCATCGGGCTCCCAAGTGTAGCAGGTGGGGTGAGTGGGAGGCCCCCCTCACACCCACCATTGCCACCGGGGCCATGGAGAAGGATGGCGATTGCAAGTCCAGCTCCTCTCTCTCTCGACTTCACGCACAAAATACACTTTAAAAAAGAAATTAAAGTAAAAAGTAACAAACCTGGGGAAAATGTTTATAACATTTTTAGAAGCAAAAAGGTTGTCATCTGGGGCCCTCTGGGAGCTTTCAAAATTATATTATATATATATATGTTTAAAAAATAACCAAAAAATATATCATATGTTTTTTTTTTTTTTTTTTTTGTAAAGGTGGGGGGTTGTCATCTGGAGCCCTGGGATCTCCGGGCCACTGGGGACCAGGCCACTGGGGACCTCCAGACCCCTAAACCAAAACATTGGCCCTTTAATAACAAAAAATTTGGGGGGTTGCCACCCGGGGCCCTGGGGACCTCCAGACTGCAAAAAAATATTAAATTCCAAAAATTGGCCCTTTAATAAAAAATCCTACAAAAACCAACTAACAAATATATATACAAAAAAAAAAAGAGGGGGGTTACCATCTGGGGCGCTGGGGGGCCTCCAGGCATCTGGGCACCTCCGGACCCCCGGGCCCCTTACAGGTGTACAGGGCCGCCATCATGAATTTTGGGGCCCCTTACACAGCTTCAGGCATGGGCCCCCTGGAGCAGAGAACCGGGGGGGGGGTGCTGCCGTATGAAATTGAGAAGCGGGGGGGGGGGTGGTGCCGCAAATTGAGGAGCGGGGGGGCCCTTTACAAAAATTTTGACAGAAATAAGAAATAAAGAAAAATATATATAAAAAAGGGGGGTAGCCATCCGGGGCCCTGGGGACCTCTGTGCTCTTTATCAAATAAAAATACAAAAGAGAGAAAATACATATATATATATTTTTTAAATATAACATTTATCGAAAAAAAGTTAAAAAAACAAGGGGGTAGCCTTCCAGGGCCCTGGGGACCTCTGGGCCCTTTCCTTAAAAAAAAAATAAACAAATATATTTAAAAAAATATATATTTTTTTTTAAATATATATATTTTATTTAAAAAAAAGGGCTTGCCATCTGGGGCCCTTAGTGGCCTCCGGGCCCCTGGGGACCTTCGGAGCCCTTAAACAAAAAAAAAAAAAAAAAATAGTTTTTTTTGTTTTAGGGTGGTTCCCATCCGGGCCCCTGGGGGCCCCTGGGGACCCCCGGGCGGTGTAATGCCTGTACCCCCCTAATGGCGGCCCTGCAGGTGTACTGCCTGTACCCCCCTGATGGCGGCCCTGGGTGTAATGTCAGCATGTGAAAAATGACATTCTGAAGGAAAAAAGCCATTTAAAACTGACTCGCGGCTATAATGAATTGTCAGCTCTTGGAATTTGCAGGAGAATTCATTCATTAAAAACACCAAAAAAAAAGCGTGGGGGTCCCCCCAAATTCAATAACCAGACCCTTTAGGTCTGGTATGGATATTAAGGGGAACCCCGCCATCAATTTTTAAAAAAAATGACGTGGGGTTCCCCCAAATATCCATAACCAGACCCTTCAGGTCTGGTGTGGAATTTAAGGGGAACTCCACTCCAACTAAAAAAAAAAAATGGCGTGGAGTCCCCCCTAAAATCCACACCAGACCCCTTATCCGAGCACGTTGACCTGGCCGGCCGCAGAAAAGAGGGGGGGACAGAGCGCGGCCCCCCCCCTCTCCTGAACCGCACCAGGCCACATGCCCTCAACATTGGGAGGGTGTTTTGGGGTGCCCCCCAAAACACCTTGTCCCCATGTTGATGAGGACAAGGGTCTCTTCCCCACAACCCTTGCCCGGTGGTTGTGGGGGTCTGCGGGCAGGAGGCTTATCGAAATCTGGAAGACCCCTTTAACAAAGGGGCCCCCCAGATCCCGCCCCCCCCCTGTGTGAAATGGTAATGGGGTACCTTGTACCTCTACCATTTCACGAGTAAAAATGTAAAGTGTCAGTGTAAAAAAGACAAGAGCCGGTTTTTGACAAGTCCTTTATTATCTTCTTTCTTCTTTCCTTCGGGTTTCTTCTTCCTCCTCCTTCTTCTTCCTCTGCTTCTGTCTTGGGTCTTCTATTCCCGCATCTTGCCCGGCGTGTTCTTCCATCTTCTTCCTCCGCTGTCCTTCTCGTCCGCATCTTCTCCTTCTTCTTCTTCTTCGCCGGAGCGGCCGCTTCCAATTGAAATCCCCGCTGTCTGCCGGACCACGCCCCCCCCTCTGACGCCACGGGCAAGCTCTTAGGAGTGTGCTGCAAGTGCGTCAGAGGGGGGCGTGGTCACATGTCAGAGGGCGGCCAATTCAATTTGAAGCTCGTGCGCGGCTTTTTCTTTGCCAGAGTCGCCGCTTCCAATTGAATTGCCCGCTTTCTGGAACATGTGACCACGCCCCCCTCTGACGCACTGGCACCACACGGGGACTTTCCTAAGAGCTTGCCCGTGGCGTCAGAGGGGGGGGCGTGGTCCGGCAGACAGCGGGGATTTCAATTGGAAGCGGCCGCTCCGGCGAAGAAGAAGAAGGAGAAGATGCGGACGAGAAGGACAGCGGGAGGAAAGAAGATGGAAGAACACGCCGGGCAAGATGCGGGAATAGAAGACCCAAGACAGAAGCAGAGGAAGAAGAAGGAGGAGGAAGAAGAAACCCGAAGAAAAGAAGAAAGAAGATAATAAAGGACTTGTCAAAAACCGGCTCTTGTCTTTTTTAACCCTTTACATTTTTTTTCTCGTGAAATGGTAGAGGTACAAGGTACCCCATTACCATTTCACACAGGGGGGGGGCCGGGATCTGGGGGGCCCCTTTGTTAAAGGGGTCTTCCAGATTTCGATAAGCCTCCTGCCCGCAGACCCCCACAACCACCGGGCAAGGGTTGTGGGGAAGAGACCCTTGTCCTCATCAACATGGGGACAAGGTGTTTTGGGGGGCACCCCAAAACACCCTCCCAATGTTGAGGGCATGTGGCCTGGTGCGGTTCAGGAGAGGGGGGGGGCCGCGCTCTGTCCCCCCCTCTTTTCTGCGGCCGGCCAGGTCAACGTGCTCGGATAAGGGGTCTGGTGTGGATTTTAGGGGGGACTCCACGCCATTTTTTTTTTTTTAAATTGACGGCGGGGTTCCCCTTAATATCCATACCAGACCTAAAGGGTCTGGTTATTGAATTTGGGGGGACCCCCACGTCATTTGAATAATTATTTTAAATTTCGTACCATGGGGGGGGGGGGGGGGGATGTCAGCAGGTGAATAAAGCGCACTTTTCCTGTGGTTAGAAATATGTCTTTGCACAAAATGACATTCTGAAAAAAAAAAAAAAAAAAAAAAAGCCATTTAAAACTGACTCGCGGCTATAATGAATTGTCGGCTCCCGGCAATTGCAGGAGAATTCATTCATTAAAAAAAGGGAAAAAAAAAGCGTGGGTGTCCCCCCAAATTCAATAACCAGACCCTTTAGGTCTGGTATGGATATTAAGGGGAACCCCGCCGTCAATTTATTAAAAAAAATGACGTGGGGTTCCCCCCAAATATCCATAACCAGACCCTTCGGGTCTGGTGTGGAATTTAAGGGGAACTCCACCCCAAATGTAAAAAATAAAATGGCGTGGAGTCCCCCCTAAAATCCACACCAGACCCCTTATCCGAGCACGTTGACCTGGCCGGCCGCAGAAAAGAGGGGGGGACAGAGCGCGGCCCCCCCCCTCTCCTGAACCGCACCAGGCCACATGCCCTCAACATTGGGAGGGTGTTTTGGGGTGCCCCCCAAAACACCTTGTCCCCATGTTGATGAGGACAAGGGTCTCTTCCCCACAACCCTTGCCCGGTGGTTGTGGGGGTCTGCGGGCAGGAGGCTTATCGAAATCTGGAAGACCCCTTTAACAAAGGGGCCCCCCAGATCCCGGCCCCCCCCCTGTGTGAAATGGTAATGGGGTACCTTGTACCTCTACCATTTCACGAGAAAAAAAATGTAAAGGGTTAAAAAAGACAAGAGCCGGTTTTTGACAAGTCCTTTATTATCTTCTTTCTTCTTTCCTTCGGGTTTCTTCTTCCTCCTCCTTCTTCTTCCTCTGCTTCTGTCTTGGGTCTTCTATTCCCGCATCTTGCCCGGCGTGTTCTTCCATCTTCTTCCGCTGTCCTTCTCGTCCGCATCTTCTCCTTCTTCTTCTTCTTCGCCGGAGCGGCCGCTTCCAATTGAAATCCCCGCTGTCTGCCGGACCACGCCCCCCCTCTGACGCCACGGGCAAGCTCTTAGGAAAGTCCCCGTGTGGTGCCAGTGCGTCAGAGGGGGGCGTGGTCACATGTTCCAGAAAGCGGGCAATTCAATTGGAAGCGGCGACTCTGGCAAAGAAAAAGCCGCGCACGAGCTTCAAATTGAATTGCCCGCCCTCTGACATGTGACCACGCCCCCCTCGGACGCACTTGCAGCACACTCCTAAGAGCTTGCCCGTGGCGTCAGAGGGGGGGGCGTGGTCCGGCAGACAGCGGGGATTTCAATTGGAAGCGGCGCCTCCGGCGAAGAAGAAGAAGGAGAAGAAGATGCGGACGAGAAGGACAGCGGAAGAAGATGGAAGAACACGCCGGGCAAGATGCGGGAATAGAAGACCCAAGACAGAAGCAGAGGAAGAAGAAGGAGGAGGAAGAAGAAACCCGAAGAAAAGAAGAAAGAAGATAATAAAGGACTTGTCAAAAACCGGCTCTTGTCTTTTTTAACCCTTTACATTTTTTTTCTCGTGAAATGGTAGAGGTACAAGGTACCCCATTACCATTTCACACAGGGGGGGGGCCGGGATCTGGGGGGCCCCTTTGTTAAAGGGGTCTTCCAGATTTCGATAAGCCTCCTGCCCGCAGACCCCCACAACCACCGGGCAAGGGTTGTGGGGAAGAGACCCTTGTCCTCATCAACATGGGGACAAGGTGTTTTGGGGGGCACCCCAAAACACCCTCCCAATGTTGAGGGCATGTGGCCTGGTGCGGTTCAGGAGAGGGGGGGGGCCGCGCTCTGTCCCCCCTCTTTTCTGCGGCCGGCCAGGTCAACGTGCTCGGATAAGGGGTCTGGTGTGGATTTTAGGGGGGACTCCACGCCATTTTTTTTTTAATTTGGAGTGGAGTTCCCCTTAAATTCCACACCAGACCCGAAGGGTCTGGTTATGGATATTTGGGGGGAACCCCACGTCATTTTTTTTTTAAATTGACGGCGGGGTTCCCCTTAATATCCATACCAGACCTAAAGGGTCTGGTTATTGAATTTGGGGGGACCCCCACGCTTTTTTTTTCCTTTTTTTAATGAATGAATTCTCCTGCAATTGCCGGGAGCCGACAATTCATTATAGCCGCGAGTCAGTTTTAAATGGCTTTTTTCCTTTGAAAAATGACATTTTGTGCAGAGACATTTCTAACCACGGGAAACATGCGCTTTTTCACATGCTGACATTAGAGACCCCCATAGTACGAAATTTAAAGGAAAATTACACTTTTATTATTGCACTTTTAGCATTATTAAAATCACTGCTCCCGAAAAAAACGGCCGTTTTAAAAAATAAAAAAAGCATTGGTACATGTCCCCTGGGGCAGGACTGAGGTCCCCAAACACTTTTTAGGACAAAACTTGCAGATTAGCCTTTAAAATTCACTATTAAGATTTCCCCCCATAGACTTATACAGGGAGTTCGGCGGCGGCTTTAGTTATCAATCACATCGCGCTGCTGTGCAACGCCGGCTCATGCGCCTAATTAGGGATTCATCCAGCGCACTAATTAAGGCATGTACCGGCGCAGCGCAGATTCATTAGTAAATCAGCCCCTATGTCTCTTCTGCAATGTGCCTATATCAAACATCTTTAGAATTGACTCACTGACGCATTTTGCCCCATCCACAAGGCTTAATCATGACAAAAACTCAAACGTTGCAGTCTAATCAGCATAACCTCTGATTACCTGAATGCAGTATAAAAAAAAAACATAAATGTGTATACAATATGTGGAAATCAGCCCCATGTCACTATGTTTATCAGCAGTCTAAAGCCTCGTACACACGGTCGGACATCAAACAAACTTTCCCTTGGATTTTTGTCCGAAGGAAGTTGTTCCAGTCACACCCATAGCATACACACGCTCAGACTTGTCTGCAAACTTTTCTAAATCTTTCCCAACATCACGTGGTTTTTCTGTACTTTTCTGCTCTTTACTGACACCCTTTGGTTAACTTCTGCTATTGTTGGTTTATTTTAACATTGGTTCTGAGAATGCATATTTGCATTATGTACAAAAGTCCTATGGCTGGCTGTACACACGGTCGGACAACGCACCATCGGACTTTTGTTGCCGGAAAGGTTGTCCGTTTGCAGACCGAACTTTTTGTCCGATGAAACCCAAAAAAGTTTGAAATTTGAAAACTTGCTGATTTTGAAGTTTGTTGGCAAAAAGTCCGACTGTGTGTACGGGCCTTCAGACAGCTTTTTAGAAAGGCAGGCATGCTGATTGCACACTTGTGGGCTGGGTTCGTATTCTTCCCAGAGTTAAAGCTCAGGGCTCCCACTTGGAAACAGTGGTACCCAGGCAGACACCAAGGTCTGGCTCAGGAGTCAGGAGGACTCCACCCTACAGACACGAGGTCTGGCCCAAAAGTCAGGAGGACTCCATCCTACAGACAGAAGGTCTGGCCCAGAAGTCGGGAGGACTCCACCCTACAGACACGAAGTCTGGCGCAGAAGTCAGGAGGACTCCACCCTACAGACACGATGTCTGGGCCAGAAGTCAGGAGGACTCCACCCTACAGACACAAAGTCTGGCCCAGAAGTCAGGAGGACTCCACCCTACAGACACGAGGTCTGGCCCAGAAGTCAGGAGGACTCCATCCTACAGACAGAAGGTCTGGCCCAGAAGTCGGGAGGACTCCACCCTACAGACATAAAGTCTGGCCCAGAAGTCAGAAGGACTCCACCCTACAGACACGAAGTCTGGCGCAGAAGTCAGGAGGACTGCACCCTACAGACACGATGTCTGGGCCAGAAGTCAGGAGGACTCCACCCTACAGACACGAAGTCTGGCCCAGAAGTCAGGAGGACTCCACCCTACAGACACGAAGTCTGGCCAAGAAGTCAGAAGGACTCCACCCTACAGACACAAAGTCTGGCCCATAAGTCAGGAGGACTCCACCCTACAGACACGATGTCTGGCCCAGAAGTCAGGAGGACTCCACCCTACAGACACAATGTCTGGCCCAGAAGTCAGGAGGACTCCACCCTACAGACGCGAAGTCTGGCCCAGAAGTCAGAAGGACTCCACCCTTCAGACACGAGGTCTGTATATGAGAGTCAGTAAGAAGCCCATCATCTCTAAGAGAGAGAGAGGCTGCAGGTGGCAGTTTGAGTGTACCTGTCTTCAGGAGGCAGAATCCACGACAGCGCAATGGCGAAAATGTGTAGAGAAAAACCAGGATAGCCGCACTCCAAAAAAATGGTTCCTTTTAATAAAACTGGTCACAACATGAACATGTCACAGCAAAAAATCTGAAGAAAAGCTGACGCGTTTCACACTATCATACAGTGCTTATTCTAGCTATGAATAAGCACTGTATGATAGTGTGAAACACGTCAGCTTTTCTTCCGATTTTTTTGCTGTGATATGTTCATGTTGTGACCAGTTTTATTAAAAGGAACCATTTTTTTGGATTGCGGCCGTCCCGGTTTTTCTCTACACATTTTTGCATATTATTGCAGTGCCTGCACCCAGGTGTTTGGACTCCACCTTGCAGTTCCCTGGGACCTCTGAGCGGTAAACTTTCTTTCTCAGCACAACGGCGAAGCTGAACCTGAGTAAGGTGCAAGAGAGCTTGACTGAAGTATACTTTGTGTAGTCTGAGGAACAGACGTAACGACTGAAGCAGCCATATGGCCAGTGAGTAAGCCAGGAGGCTGAACTAACATGTTACAGTAATGGTGGAACCCTCCTGCGAGGGAAATTGCTGTCGTTTTTGAACTTTGTTTCCTTTAAATAAAAGTGGGCTGCCATGCCCTTAAAAATGCAGTCTGGACTAACCCGTTTTTCTTGGAATCGCATGCAACACTAGAGCTTAATTACCCCGGATGTTTACAATTGGTGGAGAAATTGCTTTGGGCACTGATGGCGCTGGTCCAGATCGTTGTATATCAGAAACCGTGAGTGTCTGTATTGCTATTTATGTGTGAGCAAAGAAATGTGTGTTGTCTCTCAGCCTAAGGCCGCGTACACACGATCAAATTTATCTGCTGAAACTGGTCCGCCAACCAGTTTCAGCGGACATCTCCGATCGTGTGTATGACCTAGCGGACAGGTTTGTGCAGCGGACAAATTTCAAATTTTAAAGCATGACATGTTTCACATCATGTGATGCTTACTCGCTACGAGTAAGCATCACATGATGTGAAACATGTCAGCCCTTTTCTCCTTGTCCACTCACCGTTTTTGACTGCATGCCTTTTGGAATTTTATTGTTTGCTTATGCTTAAATAAAGACATTGTTTTCCGAGGAGTGCGGCGATCCAGGATTTTTTCCTTCAATCCAAATTAAACTCTTACCAGACAATGCTGGACAATAAGCATTGAAAAATTACATAAAGAAGGAGCTGGAATCGCGCTAAATATGAGGCTGTGACCATATGAAGGGCACAATGTGTAGTGTAAATACTCAGGGGCAGATTCACAAAGACGTAATATTCCGCTGCGTAATCGAAATACGGTACGCTGCCGTATTTCACCAGACTCTACACCGAATTCAGGTAGTTTTTTTGCGCGTACGCTATTGTGTCGTATTTTTTTTCCGCCGCGCAATCGAAATACGTGATTAGGGGGCGTGAAGCATTTAAATTAAGCGCGTCCCCGCGACGATCGAACTGCACATGCTCTGTTCAGGAATTTCCCGCCGTGCATTGCGCGAAATCACGTCGTGACGTCATTCGTTGTTTGAGTAGCGGCGTTTACGAACATTCCTATTCCCGGACGACTTACGTTAAAAATAATAAAAAAAGACATCGGAAAACGTTGAAATTCGACGCCGAGCCGGGAACGACGGCCATACTTAACATGGGCTGTCTAATATTAGACCAGCAAAAAGCAGGTATAGTGAAACGGAAAAAAAAGATGACTAAAGGTGCCGTAAGAGATTGCGTTGAAAGTGCGAAATTTTGTGGATTGCAGGCAAAAGCTCATTAGCATACCCTGACGGCGAAAAACAACAGGAAGTCCGCCCAGTGGCCGCAATTTTCTGGCAGCGTAGATCTGAAGGCGTACTAACACGTAATACAGTCGAAATGAAGCCCGCAGGTGTCTTTTCATGGTTTGAGGATTTCGACTAGCGTAAAAACGCCCGTAAGTCGAAATTACTCCAGTCTAACAACATTTACACAGGCGTAATCGCTTTGTGAATCTAGGCCTCAGTGTGGAGGTGAAAAACCTATAAAACCACAGAGAAATACCAAAAAAAACAAAAAGGAGAAAAATTATTATGAGAAGTCCACCTGTTGGTCACAAAGAAACCTACTCATGGTATGAGGCTGTGATCATGTGAAGGGCACAGATACAATCAGTGGTATAAATATTCAGTGTGGGAATAATATACTTATGGAGCCACAAAGAACCAAAAAGGAGAAAAAATAAAATAAAAAATAAAAAGTCCACCTATTGATCACAAAGAAGCCTACTCATAGTCTATGATGAACTAAGGTAAGGTTTTTGACAGGGAAAAAGTCTTTAGATGAAGATGGATGTGCCTTCTCCCAAAGATGTAGTGTGTATATAGATCAAGGAGGCAGAATCTCAGAATAATAATAATGCATCCACTCCGCGCTGTCGGTCACACTTGGGCTTTCCCGGATTTGAATGTAGAGTCACAGCACCAAAAACAAAGCAGAAAACAGAAAAACTTGCATAGTGTGAAACCTTATGGACAACGTGTAAATCACCACCCGTGTGGGACAGTAGTAAATGGGGAGGGGATAGTGCAAACCCACCACCACTATACACACTGACCCTTAAAACAAAGTGCCGGCCGGCTCAGTGGAACGCGTGCGTCCTTCCGTATGGTTGCGGTGATGTGGGAACGTCTCCTCCCAACGTTTCGTCCTCACAAGGACTTGGTCACAGGAGTGACCAAAACGTGAAGACGAAAGACGAAACGTAGGGACGAAACGTGAAGACGAAACATTGGGAGGAGACGTTCCCACGTCACCGTAACCATACGGAAGGACGCACGCGTTCCACTGAGCCGGCCGGCACTTTGTTTTAAGCTCCATATTTGCATCTGTTTGTGAGTGCAACTTATTTTATCCTCTTTTAATAAATGTCATCAGGTTTTACACTATGTGAGTTCTTCTGTCGTTTCATGGTACCATATCAGTGCTGCTATCTGCTGAAGTCTCACGGCTGTTGAAATCCGATTCATCCCATCCTAGGTGTTTTGCATCCACCCTGAGGGGTCCCGCTGTCTGGTAAGGGTCAGTGTGTATAGTGGTGGTGGGTTTGCACTATCCCCTCCCCATTTACTACTGTCCCACACGGGTGGTGATTTACACGTTGTCCATATGTTTCACACTATGCAAGTTTTTCTGTTTTCTGCTTTGTTTTTGGTGCTGTGATTCTACATTCAAATCCGGGAAAGCCCAAGTGTGACCGACAGCGCGGAGTGGATGCATTATTATTATTCTGAGATTCTGCCTCCTTGATCTATATACACACTACATCTTTGGGAGAAGGCACATCCATCTTCATCTAAAGACTTTTTCCCTGTCAAAGACCTTACCTTAGTTCATCATAGACTATGAGTAGGCTTCTTTGTGATCAATAGGTGGACTTTTTATTTTTTATTTTATATTTTTTCCTTTTTTGTTCTTTGTGGCTCCATAAGTATATTATTCCCACACTGAATATTTATACCACTGATTGTATCTGTGCCCTTCACATGATCACAGCCTCATACCATGAGTAGGTTTCTTTGTGACCAACAGGTGGACTTCTCATAATCATTTTTCTCCTTTTTGTTTTTTTTGGTATTTCTCTGTGGTTTTATAGGTTTTTCACCTCCACACTGAGTATTTACACTACACATTGTGGCCTTCATATGGTCACAGCCTCATATTTAGCGCGATTCCCGCTCCTTCTTTATATATTTGTTTATGTTGTATAACATTTTTGAATCGCAGCTTTTGCTTGTTTGTTGTTCACTGGGTATGCACAATTTTTTCTCTTGTTATATTGAAAAATTACACTTTATTTACACCAGGGGTAATCCAAATCCACTCGTCTTTAGATATGGCTCCCATGTGAGGAAAAGACAGATGGCAGTACATAGTGTAATTCCGTTTTGGTTTAATATTAAAAAAAAGTGCATAAACATAAGAAATACACTCACATTTTGGTTGGATAAGTGAGGCAATACAACATATCCTTCATTCGAAAGTCAGGTTACAGGTATGGGCATCAAGGACGGCGTATTCCGTTTGGTGTTTGTTTGATTAGTCCCGCTCTGCTAGCACGCTCTGTTTCCTGATCGACGTAATGACGTCACTATAATTGACAGTCGTTTCAGCCAACCCAGAGCGTTTCGTCATACGATTGACTTCATCTGTGGGCATCTGATGCCCACAGATGAAGTCAATCGTATGACGAAACGCGTCTGAAGCTTTCGGGTGGGTTAACCACATTTTCCATTTTCTACGATAGGGGATTATAGAATCATTCTTATAGGCTAATAATAGTAATTGAGCTTGGGTGTTTCATCTTGTGATGACCATTGGTAGGTTTGGGGCGTCTGCGGATTTCTATAGAGAGGCCACTGTAATTCTTGAGGATATGTAAGACAATAGTCCTATACAAAGTGGGGTATTTGTCTAGATCTATATCTAATAATGCGTTGGTAGGAGTAAGCTTGGTAAGGTTACCTGTAAGATTGGCGATAAAGGATGAGATAGAGTTCCAAAAACTTTTTAGAGTCTTGCAACTCCAAAGCGTGTGCAGGAGGTTTCCCGTTTGCTCGTTACATTTCCAACAGATGTCGGATGCTGTTGGATAAATTTTGGATAACTTATATGGTGTTAAGTACCATCTATTAATTATTTTTTGGGCATTATCCCAGTGTTCAATGCAAGAGGATGATTTACTTATTGTTTGAAATGCTTTAATCCACTGAGTCGGGGGAAAAATCTGGTCCAGATCTCTTTCCCATTTCATCATATTTGTGTTTTTGGTAAACAGTTGGGAGGATAACACATCGTAGAAGAAAGATATACCTTTCTTGTTATCATTTGTCTGAGAAGAGAGGAACTCCCAAAGGTTCATAGGGAGTTCGATCAAAATACTGGGAGAGAAATCCTTCAGTCGGGTACACTTACCAATCTTAGTCTCAGCGATGTTTTTAACATTAGGGGGTATGTTCTGGTATAGATCATATCCATTACTTATCCACTCGTTTACAGAGAATCTGATTCTGCAATAATTAATGACTTCTGTGGGAAGATGTAATTTAGCCTTTTTCTCTACATGTCTGGTTTTTGAGAGAATGGAAAGGGGGCATTAATTAGTGCCCACATCATGGGATTGTGGCTGTCAGAACAACAATTAGATTAATACAATTTTTATATATTTTAATAAGCATTATTGCTCTGAAATTAAAATAAAAAAAAAAAAAAAAAAAAAAAATGGTCATTTTAAAATACTGTAGCTAGCAGCTCAGGCGGGAAAAAAAACGTGACTTTGAGCAAGGATGAGTCACGTTTCTCCTGGGATTGATATAAGCTTTTAAAGTCACATGTTCTTTGTGCAGGTGTTTTAACTCATGTGTTTCCCGGGCTTTCTGCAGGTGTTTGAGCTCACATGTTTCCCGGGCTTTTGTACATGTGCAGGGGGCTATATAAGCTCACTGCTCTGAAGGTTAATTCAGAAGTGACCAAGAGTGGTATAGTATGCTCCCCCCCCGCCCTTTCTTTATCTCTCTTACCGGCAGGTCATGAAGGAACTCATCAAGCAAATCCTGGAGCGAGCAGCGGAGGACGGCGGGGAAGTATGGCTGAAGAAGTGCCTGGCGGAGATGGAAACTGAAACTCCCTTGTATCGGAGGAGGACGAAGCCATTGCGGGTCCGTCGGATGCTTTCCAGGAACCGCATCCACCTCAGACACCATCTCTCCCCTACAGGTATTCCAGGACCCAGCCACGCGAGCGCTCCATTGCTGTCTCTGCGACCAATGAGGAAAAGGATTCCAGCCCAGGCGGAACATCCGTCGTCACCCCTCAGAGCAGCAGCCTGCGCGAATCCAGAAGAAGAGAGGACGGCCTTCCATCTCCAGTGCGCGTCACTACGGGAGGGGTAGAGGCCGTCAATCACCAGTGAGGAGTAGGAGGGATCTCTTCTCTTTACAGGTTCCCATGTCTTTGGAGCAGCAGGCAGCGTCACTAGTTGCCAGCAGACTCAGCTGGACGATTTGACGGCGCCGCAGCAGCTAGAATCTCTTTCTAGGCCGACTAGCAGTACACAGAGCATTGACAGCTCAGCGTTACAAGCTGGAGCAGGGACATCTAGTGGTGAGTTTGCAAACCAACTTATGCTAAAAACAATTTTAGAATCTGTTAATAAATGGCAAGATGCCATTTCTAGCCGGATACTATTATCTCCTGCTAATGTTTGGTCAACACAGGCTGCTAATGTTAATCCTATAGAATCTGTTCATTATACTCCAACTTCTTCTCAGATCCCTGAAATTTGTTGGTAATGAGCCTCTTCCATGTGAATCTCTCCTTTGGGCTTTTCACTTAACTGCTAATATAAAAAGGACAAATTTGGAAAGGCGATTTATTAATTATTAACTTTACTCCCTGGAAAAGATTTTCCTGGGAAGGGTGATAGAAAAATGGAAGAGTTATCTGTGATAGGCGTCGCACTGCGCCAATATTCTTTATAATTGGTTACAGACTTTTTGTATTTATTCCGCTATTTTAAGTAAAAATTCCTCAGATAAGCGTAGCGGTCTATTCCAACATTAAAAAAAAAAAAAAAAAAAAAAAAAATATGTATATATTTATATATATATATATATATGTATATACTCAAAGCCTGCAGGATTTTGGGGGTTTTGGGTGGTACAATTATGATGAATCATTTCGACAAAAAAATGTCAGTTTACCCTAACTTAAGATGGGGTATGAAGGACGCTGGTTTAAAAGGTTTTTTGCTATACTTATAATGAGTCTCAGTGCAAATAGGCAACGTTGTGCCGTTATAAGCATGAATGTTCCTTTTGTTTTGGGTCTCACCCCGTCACAAAATGTTTTTGAAAGAAACTTTCCTCATACCCAGGGTTAAAAAAAAAAAAAAAAAAAAAAAAAAAACTCAAAAGGCTTGCACTCCAGTG
Organism: Rana kukunoris; assembly: GCA_029574335.1. Taxonomy (NCBI): domain Eukaryota; kingdom Metazoa; phylum Chordata; class Amphibia; order Anura; family Ranidae; genus Rana; species Rana kukunoris. The sequence goes on along the minus strand of JAJQKJ010001185.1, from coordinate 4,178 downwards.
AAACTGGAAAAGATGTACTCATGGCTAATGCTGTACCCAGACAGGGAGGAGAAAGCTGAGGTTTTAATTAAGGTTTTCTTCAGGTTTACTCTTTCAATTTTCAGGGGTCGGTTTGCAGCTTGGTGAGTAACTTAATCGGTATTGACACATAGTGAAGTTGTAAGGAAAATGAATTAAGGTATTAGCAACCGGTAGGGTTGCCGTTTTTTTTTGGTTTCTCCTCCTTTTGAAAACTTTGTATTTCTCTTTTGGGTATTGTACCCAAAAAGGAGCCTAGTTCTTATCATCTAGTTCATCACCTTTCGTATCCAAAGGGTGATTCATTGAACGATGAGATTGATGATTCCTTGGCCTCTGTATAATACTCAAGTTTTGATGAGGCGATTAGGCTTATAAAGAATTTTGGTACTGGGGCCTTGTTAGCAAAAGACTGATATTGAATCTGCCTTTAGACTACTGCTCATTGCCCCTGAATGTTTTAATTCATTAGGTTTCTGTTTTGAAGGAAAATATTTTTATTGATATGTGTTTACCCATGGGTTGCTCCCTATCGTGCTGATATTTTGAAACTTTTGCGATTTTTTGCAATGGGTCATCTCCCACGAGCCCCCCCCTGATTCTCCTATTTGTCTTTTAAGGCTAAAATTATTTTTAAACATTTCTCAGTTTTTGGCGTGCCAATTGCCAAAAAAAAAAAAAAAAAAAAAAACAGTTTTTCGGTCACAGTCATAGATTTCCTGGATTTCCTGGGTATCAGTATTAATACTATGCTATGTCAATATCAGCTTCCCTGGGTTAAAATAACTAGGATTCAAAATTCGATTTTCTGTTTTTACGCTGCAAGAAGGTATTATTAAAAGAGCTCCAGTCCTTTTTTAGGTTTACCGGCTTTCGCTGCTAGGGTGATGCCAATTGGCAGAATTTTTCTAGGCGATTATCCATGGCCATGTTGGCCTTAAATCCCCATTTTCCCACATCCGCCTTACTTCAGAGCTAAAAGATGATCTTTTAGTTTGGTCTCAATTTTATCTGATTATAATGGTCGTACTTTCTTTCAAGAAGATTTTATTTTTCAGCCGACTAGACCTTTACAAAGATGCGGCAGGTTTCGCTCGGTTTTGCAGCGATTCGGCACACCCATTGGTGTTGCGGTTCTTGGCCGCCATTCTGGGTTGACAATAAGGCAACCAAGAATATCGTTTTACTTGAATTATTCCCCATAGTAGTTGCGTTTGAATTATGGGGTGAATTTCTTTGCAAACAAAAGAGTTTTGGTATATTCTGACAATAAAGGCGTTATCTTCACGCTAAACTGTCTTTCTTCTAAATCCATATTTGTTATAAGATTATTAAAATATTTTGTTTTATTAAGGTTTAACATCTGGGCGAAAGCAAACATGTTCCTTGGAAAAGTAATCTGATAGCTGACAGCCTGTCTCGTTTTCAGATGGCCCGTTTCAGGCAGCTTTTTCCAGAGGCGGATCATGTTGGCGGCACCTGCCCGAGTCATCTTTGGGATCTGTTTTAGCCCCTGTTGTTTCGGCAATCAAGAGCTCGATTGCTTATTTTCATTCTTAAAATTACACAATCTTCCGGCTTGTAACAGTTTCTTTTCAGTTCGCTAAGCCTTAAAGGGGTATAGAAGTCAGACCTTAACGCCTGATACACGTAGGCCCATCTCAATAGAGTTTTAAAAATAAATAAAAAATAAATAAATAAATGAATAAAAAAAAAAAAAAAAAAAAATTTGTTTAAGTAAATCTAGGGTGTGTCGTTTCAGAATTTGAAGCAGTACTGTTTCACACAGCCTTTGTGTTAATTTTCTTTGCTGCGCTTCAAATTCCTGTACTAGTTCCAAATAGTAAAAAAAAAAAAAAAAAAAAAAAGTAATTCTGGTTTAAAATTTGGGGAAGTTTGCGTCACACAAGAAAAAGTTCAGGTTTTTCTTAAAAAATCCAAAACAGATGTTGCGGGTAGGGGCCATTGGCTCTAGTTGCATGCATGTGGTGATCCTATTATTTGCCCTTACTTAGTCATTTCCAGATATACTTCGGTAAGACCTTCCTGTATGGGTAATTATTTCTGGTCCATTTAGATTTTCCCCATTAACAAGGTTTCAATTCTCTGCCATATTCCAGCGATGCTTAACCTCTTTAGACCTTGGGCATTAAAAAATTTTCATCTCATTCGTTCCGTATTGGAGCTTCTATGGAAGCTGCTAGGATGGGGCCTTATGATTCTGTAATTATGAGTTTAGGTAGATGGGAATCTGAAAGGTTCAGTTTATATACCCCTCCTAATCTTTCTCTCTGATTCTAGGTTCATTAGCTTCCATCTGGATTATTGGACATTCATTTGTTCACTGGGCTCGCAATCGTCGGGAATGTCAACATGTTACTCTACTAACCTGTCTTTGTCCCCTGACTCTTTTAAGATTTTTTGTAAAGGTATTCGTGGTTTACGCTGGGACAATCTTTGTCATCACATTTCTGTTTTATCTAATAGTTTGCCGTATCCTGATATTTTAATAATCCACCTTGGTGGTAATGATATAGGAAAAGTATTCAACGTTAGATTTGAATTTTAAGATAAAGCACGATTTGCAGCATATTAATTTATCCTTTCATAACACCAAATTAGTATTTTCTGAAATGATTCCACGTTTGATCTGGCTATCTTTCCTGGAGAATAAAACTCTGGAGAAGATTCTGAGGCGTGTCAATCATTCTATTGAGAAATTTATGCATATGTTGAACAGTTTTTTTCATATAGGCACACAGAGTTGGAAGGAGGTTTTTTCGGGCCTTTATAGGCTAGATGGTATCCACCTATCTGACTTAGGTTCGGATGTTTTTCTATTCGGATCTCCAAAATATGGTAGAAAATGGCCACGGTGTTGGGGTAGGCCGTTTTTGTTAGCTGACAAAACCGGCTGGTGGGGACTTTGTATTTATTAGTTATGGTATTCGCTCGAGTTCTATGACTGAGCGAGATCTTAAGAGATGATTTAAAGTTTTGAAAGTTTTATATTAAGAATTTAAATAATATTGAACATTTTATTTTATTAGAATTGAATTAATATTAAATGGAATATTTATGATTATATAGATTTATTTATACCAATAAAAGGTGCCGCGGCCATTTCTATTACCAATAATTTATTCAATAAAGTTATTTAAATTATTTTGGTCTATGGTTCTTTATTCAAATTATTAGAGTGAGTTGTCTTGTACGGCCTACACTCCATGGAAAGGGGGCATTAATTAGTGCCCACATCATGGGATTGTGGCTGTCAGAACAACAATTAGATTAATACAATTTTTATATTTTTAATAGGCATTATTGCTCTGAAATTAAAATAAAAAAAAAAAAAAAAAAAAAATGGTCATTTTAAAATACTGTAGCTAGCAGCTCAGGCGGAAAAAAAAACGTGACTTTGAGCAAGGATGAGTCACGTTTCTCCTGGGATTGATATAAGCTTTTAAAGTCACATGTTCTTTGTGCAGGTGTTTTAACTCATGTGTTTCCCGGGCTTTCTGCAGGTGTTTGAGCTCACATGTTTCCGGGCTTTTTGTACATGTGCAGGGGGCTATATAAGCTCACTGCTCTGAAGGTTAATTCAGAAGTGACCAAGAGTGGTATAGTATGCTCCCCCTCCTCCCACCCTGTCGCAGCACCTGTTATGTGGTTTGTCACCCTTGAAATCAAGGGGGGACTTTGTATTTATTAGTTATGGTATTCGCTCGAGTTCTATGACTGAGCGAGATCTTAAGAGATGATTTAAAGTTTTGAAAGTTTTATATTAAGAATTTAAATAATATTGAACATTTTATTTATTAGAATTGAATTAATATTAAATGGAATATTTATGATTATATAGATTTATTTATACCAATAAAGGTGCCGCGGCCATTTCTATTACCAATAATTTATTCAATAAAGTTATTTAAATTATTTTGGTCTATGGTTCTTTATTCAAATTATTAGAGTTGAGTTGTCTTGTACGGCCTACACTCCCATGTGTTTCCAAGCGAATAAAGTAATTTTAATGCTTATTAGGTTGGGCATTGTTATCTTAGGGATAATGACGTAGTATTGCGAGAGAAGGGAGGTCAAAATTGTGTTGGTTTTGTTTGTGTGTGGCTAGACGTTCAATGTTTACCCTTAATTGTAATTTG
>JAJQKJ010000963.1:197500-224421 GCA_029574335.1 Rana kukunoris | reverse complement strand
TTGGTGTGCGCGTACAGTGGTATGTGCGCGTGTGTGTGTTTGTGTACACACACACACACACATTTATTTTCACCTGAATATATAATTTGTTTTATATTAAATAGAAGGTAAAATTATTCATTATTATAAATATTAACTATAACATAAATAACAACATTTAAAAAAATATCCTGTGAAATAAATAAGATGAAAGGACAACAATTTAAAACGAATTGCACAATAGGTTTATAATTGTTTTTATTAAAAATATGCTATAGATTGCTAATGTATATTTATCATACATAATAATAAATAAAATGAGAGAAAAATGTATTTACGCTACAAAGAAGAAAAATACATTATTGTTATTACTACTAGTAATGTAAATAGATACAACAATTTAATACAATGCTTAAATATTTAGTAAAATATGATTATTAGTTTAATTTTATGTATTTACAAATAATATATATATATTAAGTGAATACATAAAATTAAAATAAACGTATTTTACTAAATATTTTTAAATGGTTATATCTATTTACATTACTATATAGTAGTAGACACAATAATAGTTGTATTTTTTTCTTCTTTGTAATGTAAATACATTTTTATACAATTTATTACAGGCTTATTCAACCACTTCAGCCCCGGATTAAATTTACCCCCTTCCTGACCAGGCCCCTTTTTGCGATTCGGAAATGCGTCGCTTTAACTGACAATTGCGCGGTCGTGCGACGTTGTACACAAACAAAATCGACGTCTTTTGTTCTCCACAAATAGAGATTTCTTTTGGTGGTGTCTGATCACCTCTGTGGTTTTTATTTTTCGCGCTATAAACAAAAAACAAAAAAAGCGACAATTTAAAAAAAATAAAAAGCAATATTTTTTTACTTTTTGCTATAATAAATACCCCCAAAAAATATGTATTATAAAAACGAAATTTATTTCTCAGTTTAGGCCGATACGTATTCTTCTACATATATTTTTTATCAAAAAAAAAAAAAAAAAACACACAAAAACGCAATAAGCGTATATAGATTGGTTTGCACAAAAACATTGTTTATTCATTTTTTTTATTAGTAATGGCGGCGATCTGTGATTTTTAGGACAGGACACTGATCACAGCTTCCTGTAATCGGGAGCGGTGATCAGTGTGGTGTCACACATAGCCCATCCCCCCTACAGTAAGAATCACTCCCTAGGACACATTTAACCCCTTCCTCGGACCCCCCTAGTGTTAACCCCTTTCCTGCCAGTGTCATTTATACATTAATCAGTGCCGTCCATATATCTATATCCATCTCTGTTTGGCAAGAGTTGAGCTTCATTGATGATTGCCCCATATTTATACCCCCCACCCCCACTCCATGGCCCCATCATACCTTTGCCCTTCACAGTGACCGATCCGATCAGAGCTTCATCCTGAGCCAGTAGATACCAATCACCGCGAGCTCCCATCATCCACTCCTGTACAGAGCAGGTGAAGTTCCCAGAATCCCCTGCGGTGACCCGAGGAACGCGCAGCTTGAAGGCGGTCGGGGACAGTTGGATTTGCTGTAGTCGCCCCTCCCAGCGCGGATTGAGCGGGCTCCACACCCCGGAGCGGTCCGTACTGAGGATGGTCTCCAGCTCCGCACTCCGGCTTCCACCATGGAAGGACCAGGACACTGCCAGCTGGGACTCCGGCCGGGAGCGGGAGAGGATGGCGCAGTCCAGGGTGACGTGCTCACCGTCCATCACCGACATGTTCTGAGGATTGACGTCCAGGCGAAGAGCGGCTTCTGCAGAGAGAAGAGAAGATGGAAACTTCATCAGCAAAACAAACTCCAGAATATGGTTCCCCAAACGGATCCATAAACCCAACCATGACCCCTACTTCACTCTGCCCTATCATCCACCACTTCACCCGCCACCATGACCCCTACTTCACTCTGCCCTATCATCCACCACTTCACCCCTCCACACCCAACCATGACCCCTACACGTCACTCTCACCAATCCTTCACCACACCCAACCATGACCCCCTACTTCACTCCCATCAATCCTCCACCACTTCACCCCTCCACCAACCATGACACCTACTTCACTCTCACCAATCCTCCACCACTTCACCCCCACCACACCCAACCATGACCCATACTTTACTCTCCCCAATCCTTTACTACTTCACCCCTCCACCAACCATGACCCCTACTTCACTTTCACCAATCCTTCACCACAACCATCCATCCCTAACTTCACTCTCCCCAAACCTCCACCACTTCACCCCTCGACACCCAACCATGACCCCTAACTTAAATTACTTCTCTCACCAATCCTTCACCCCCTCCACTCCCAACCATGACCCCCTACACTTTACTCTCCCCAATTCTTCACCACTTCACCCCTCCACCAACCATGACCTATACTTCACTCTCACCAATCTCCACCACTTAACCCACTCCACACCCAACTATGACCCCTACTTCTCTCCCCAATCCTTCACCCCTCTACACCCAACCATGGACCCATACGTCACCCCCTCCACACCCATGACCCCTACTTCACTCTCCCCAATCCTTCACCACCCCTCCACACCCAATCATGATTGCCCCACCACCAACCCCCATACTTTCACGCCTCTGCCAACCCCCCCCCCCCCCATTTGCTTTATTAGCCGGGGGTTTAATGAATGGATTCCCCTCCTCCATTGTGAGAAGGGGGGGGGTCTCACCAGTGTAAACCGTATTACATTGATGAGTGCTGGAAGGGGTCATCACAACGATCATATGGCACAGAGCCGCTTCAATCAGCTCTGTGCAATCAATAAAGCTTTATGTTTTCTAATGGAAGAGAGCAGTGGCTTGTGCTCCAACAATCGGACATCAAAATGGACATACGAGAATGCCCACACACCTAGTAAGGGTGAAGATCGGTCCTTTAATTAGAATGGTTGTACATGAAGATTATAAAAACACACTTCCTCCTCATTAGGATATGTTGTGTGGTTTGTATTTCCACCATCAGCCTCATTCAGGAAGAGATTCAGAGTCACATCCTCTTTTGTGGTTTCTCTTTCTAGAACCCACTTTCGGGTTACGATTGCAATTCGGTATTTCCCATTTTCTTCGAGTTTATTGAAACTTCCCCATCGCTCTTTCACATCTCATCTGTCCTTCCTCCACTCTGCGCCCATTGGCGCCTTTATGTTTGCGTCTTGTTTGTACCCATCTTTTACTGGAGAGATTTCCCGAGGTTCACTTCCACCACTATGATCTTTTTATCTTATCCCTCTCCCTCTTTCTCGCCATTCCATCCCGAGCCCTCTCACTCGCCATTCCATCCCGAGCCCTCTCACTCGCCATTCCATCCCGAGCCCTCTCACTCGCCATTCCATCCCGAGCCCTCTCCCTCGCCATTCCATCCCGAGCCCTCTCCCTCGCCATTCCATCCCGAGCCCTCTCCCTCGCCATTCCATCCCGAGCCCTCTCCCTCGCCATTCCATCCCGAGCCCTCTCACTCGCCATTCCATCCCGAGCCCTCTCACTCGCCATTCCATCCCGAGCCCTCTCACTCGCCATTCCATCCCGAGCCCTCTCACTCGCCATTCCATCCCGAGCCCTCTCACTCGCTTTCCATCCCGAGCCCTCTCACTCGCCATTCCATCCCGAGCCCTCTCACTCGCCATTCCATCCCGAGCCTCTCACTCGCCATTCCATCCCGAGCCCTCTCACTCGCCATTCCATCCCGAGCCCTCTCACTCGCCATTCCATCCCGAGCCCTCTCACTCGCCATTCCATCCCGAGCCCTCTCACTCGCCATTCCATCCCGAGCCCTCTCACTCGCCATTCCATCCCGAGCCCTCTCACTCGCCATTCCATCCCGAGCCCTCTCACTCGCCATTCCATCCCGAGCCCTCTCACTCGCCATTCCATCCCGAGCCCTCTCCGAACCCTCTTCTATCCTTGGTCCCTCTCCTTTCCTGAACACTCTTCTCTCCTTGGTCCCTCTCCTTTCCTGAACACTCTTCTCTCCTTGGTCCCTCTCCTTTCCTGAGAACTCTTCTCTCCTTGGTCCCTCTCCTTTCCTGAACACTCTTCTCTCCTTGGTCCCTCTCCTTTCCTGAACACTCTTCTCTCCTTGGTCCCTCTCCTTTCCTGAACACTCTTCTCTCCTTGATATCCCCCCTCCTTACCTCAACACTCAGGGTCAGGGATAAAGGAGTCCCATGTAGAGCCAACACTGACAGCCCCTGCCCATTGCAGCTGCCACTCCTGGCGTCTGCTCAGATCTGACACAGGGAGCTGCAGTTCAAAGGCAGGGCTTCCCCGCACTCTGAGGCCGGGGTCACATATGTGCGGTGTTTACTAAATCCAATTTGCATGACAAGTAAGTGTGACCGGCTCTCAATGGAGGCGGTTCACACTGGTCCAGGGCGGCCGCCGAGGTGCAGATTTGTGCTAGTGGTAAGCAGTACTAAAGAGGGGGAGATCTGTGCTGGGGGTCAGCTGTACTAAGGGGGATCTTAACTGGGAATTAGCTGTACTACCGGGGAGGGGGGGGGGGGTCTGTGCCGATGGTGGGCTGTACTAAGGGGGGATCTTTACTGGGGGTGGGCTGTACTATGGGGGGGGTCTATGCCAATGGTGGGATCTTTACTGGGGGGTGAGCTGTACTAAAGAGGTAGAGATCTGTGCTGGGGGTGAGCTGTACTAAGGGGGGGATCTTTATTGGGGGTCAGCTGTACTAAGGGGGATCTTTACTGGGAGTCCACTGTACTAAGGGTCAGCTGTACTAAAGAGGGGGGATCTTTACTGGGGGTCAGCTGTACTAAGGGGGATCTTTACTGGGAGTCCACTGTACTAAGGGTCAGCTGTACTAAAGAGGGGGGAATCTTTACTGGGGGTCATCTGTACTAAGGGGGATCTTTACTGGGAGTCCACTGTACTAAGGGAGGCTCTTTACTGGGGGTCAGCTGTAAAGAGGGGGGATCTTTACTGGGGGTGAGCTGTATTAAGAGGGAGACTGTGCTGGGGTCAGCTGTACTAAGGGGGAGATCTTTACTGGGGGTCAGCTGTACTAAGGGGGGGTCTTTAGTACAACTCACCCCCAAGACCCCCCTTAGTACAGCTGACCCCAGCACAGATCTCCCCTCTAGTACAGCTCACCCACAGCAAATATCTCCCCCTCTTTAGTACAGCTCACCCCCAGGACACATGTATCCCTTTTTAGTACAGCTCACCCCCAGTAAAGATTCCCTTTAGTAGAGCTGACCCAAGCACAGATCTCCCCCTTAGTACAGCTCACTCCTAACACAAATCTCCCCCTCTTTAGTACAACTCACCCAAAAGTAAATAGGGGGATATCTGTGCTGGGGGTGAGCTGTACTAAGGAGGGATCGATGTGTCCTGGGGTGCGCTGTACTAGGAGGGGTCTTTACTGGGGGTGGGGGGTAATTTTTTATGGGGGCGAGCTGTACTAAGGGTACCAAGGAGGGGTAGATCTGTGCTCGGTTGAGCTGTACTAAGGGGAGGGTGGATTTTTTACTGGGGGTGAGCTGTACTATGAAGGGAGAGATCTGTGCTGGGGGGGGGGGGGGGGTTTGGGTGAGTTGTACTAAGGAGGGGGGCTGTATTGGAGAGGAAGATGCACAATAAAATTATCTACAAGCTTGTGGGAGTCTTGTGGGAGAATGAAGAGGAAATAAATGAGAGAGATAGTGAGGATGAGAAAATGGGAAACACTGGACAGATAGGAAACCTAGAAGGTTCTAGAAAGAAGAGGAAGTGACTACGTTGTTATCTCTTCCGTTGCTACAAATCACTCATGAAGAGCCATCAGGAGCAGAAACTCTTGAAATGTAACATTGTAGTGAAGTTTTCTCACCAACTAGAAGCTGCAATCACCGGCAATATATTTTAGCAGCAATTAATCTCCGCTACAAAGTGTGACGTGTCCGATATGTTAATCAATTATTTTACCCTCTTAACCTATAGAACGTCCACCTCTGCGTCCCATACAATGATCCCGCCCCCTCGCAGTCTATCATGTAAACTCACCAGGTCGTCGCACGCTGACATAGGTCGCGGCTGAGCGGTCTTCGGCCCTCTTGTACCATTGGCGCCCCGGATCCTGCAGCCATTCCTGTACACGGCAGCTGTAGGCCCCGCTGTCCTGCTCCTCGGCGGTGCGGAGGGTGAGGGTGAAGAAGCCTGGAGCCGGCTGGGATAGGAAGAGACGGCTGGGCAGGTCAGGGCTCCCCCTATCCTCCTCCTCGGGGGGTGGCAGAGTGATGGCTTCAGTGGATAATCTGGCCAGAGTTCTTCTCTCCGATTCTCCTGCCCGCCACACCAGCCACTCCAGGGACAGGCGGGACTCCGGCAGGGTGCGGTTTAGTACCTGGCACGTCACCGTGAAGCTGTTGCCCTCCAAGACTGTTAAATTACGAGGAAGTTGATCCAACTGGAGGTTTAGGTCTGAGGAGGGAAAAAAAAAAGGCAAAAGATCATCATGGGGCCCTTCTTAAGGCAGAACTCTGATTCCAAGTCAAATCTTGGTCATCCCCTCTACATCACCCAATATTTTTACAGTCTATTGAGTTCTCATCCATCCCTTAGCCCCGCACCCACCCAGGCGTCCCTCAGCCCCCCTCCAAACCAGGCGTCCCTCAGCCCCCTCCAAACCAGGCGTCCCTCAGCCCCCCTCCAAACCAGGCGTCCCTCAGCCCCGCACCCACCGAGGCGTCCCTCAGCCCCGCACCCACCCAGGCATGCGCCCATCAGCCCACCGCCCACCCAATCAGGCTCCCATCAGCCCTCCGCCCACCCGACCAGGCGCCCATCAGGCCTTCACCCACCCAACCAGGCGTCTCTCAGCCCTACAGCAAGTGAGAGAAGAATGGACAAACTGATTTTATCAGACTCTGAAGAGTAAACCAGCTGAAGTATTAAAACCAATTTTTCCCCTTCTTTTGCTCAACCCCCCACGTATTACCAGAAAACCATTTATTGAAATTGGTACATAGATGGTGGAGATATACCAGATATAGGAGATCTTGACATAGTCCTCTACATGTTCCGTGGTAAGCACTGCTTCCTCAGAAGGAGTCAATCATTGTCCTCTGATAGATCATAGTAGTAGTAGTCTTATAACAAATCAGCCATGACATGAAACATGTAGATGACTAGATCAATATCTTCTATATTCGGTATCCCCATCATCTATTGGGGGCGATCTCTTAATTTAAAGAATAGTGGATTGTCCCCAATAGATGGTGGGGACCACGAACATAGGAGATCTTGACCTAGTCCTCTACATGTTTCAAGTTATGGCTGATTTTTTATAAGACTACTACTATGATCTATCAGAGGACAAATGATTGATGACTCCTGAGGAAGTGGTCCTTACTGCGAAACATGTAGAGGACTAGGACAAGCTCTACTATCTTCGGTATCCCCATCTATTGGGGGACAATCCACTATTTTTTGAAGAAATTGTCCCCAATAGATGGTGGGGACATACCGGAGATGGTAGTAGTCCTATGATCAGAGGACAAGAATTGACTCCTCCTGAAGAAGAGGTCCTTACTGCGAAACACGTCGAGATCTACTATCTCCAGTATCGCCACCATCTATTGGACAATCCACTATTCTTTGAAGAAAGAATGATGCACGGATATAACCAAGGATTTTATTTATATTTGGTCACTATTGACGTCTTTTAAAAATGTTTCTATACCAATAAATTGTTATTTTTTTAAGCCATTGTCAAACCCTTGGGCCCCAAGAGAGTCCATTTTTCCCCAGGGGCATGTTTGGGGCAGCCCTGTGCTTCCCTTTCTAATTACAGAACATTTTACTTGGAATGGTTTGATTTTGGCCGATCCAACAGCAGCAAAATGTCCCGTGTAGACGGATGCCGCTTGTAGCTGCAATTTTACAACCTCCAGGATTAGAGGATCCAGAATCCCGCGCTCCACATACAATCGTACTTTGTCCGGAAGACGCACAGATAAGATACGGCGCTGTGACCTCACTACTGTGAACCCTTGGAGGGTTCTGCGAGAGGACTGGGTGCGGAAAGAACAAAGCGACTTTATTGCACCGGATTCTTTTATCTCCACTTAAGAGACCCTCCCCCATTCACGAACCACAACGCAAATATGGATGGTAAATAACATAATAAAAAAAAAAAAAAAAATTAAATAAAGCACACAGCGAAATCAAAATCGTACATATTCTTGAACCAACACCGTATCTAAAACACTGCATGCAGCAAACCGCGTCTCCGTACAATAGAGAAAATAAATGTAGCGCTGACCCCCGCAGGAGCCGCTGGTTAGAATTGGGATGGGCGAGATAGAGATGATAATGCGGAGAGCAATGATGGAATGTCCAAACAGCAGGTGTCTTTAATTTAACCCAACACGGAAAAACAAGAACTTGAGGTAGATGAGGAAAAGATGGGTGAAAAGCAGGAGAACAGCAGATTCAGGATTGAACAACACAGAAGCAGTCCTGCTTCTAGCGGCACTTTTACGCCACTCCAGCCGGAATGGGTTATAGTGTACCTGGACAGGCCTCTCACACCGACCTGGCAGCCGGGGTATCACCCTCTGCCGCAAGCCAGAACAGGACCCTGCGCCCCAAGCCAGAACAGGACCCTGCGCCCCAAGCCAGAACAGGACCCTGCGCCCCAAGCCAGAACAGGACCCTGCGCCCCAAGCCAGAACAGGACCCTGCGCCCCAAGCCAGAACAGGACCCTGCGCCCCAAGCCAGAACAGGACCCTGCGCCCCAAGCCAGAACAGGACCCTGCGCCCCAAGCCAGAACAGGACCTGCGCCCCAAGCCAGAACAGGACCCTGCGCCCCAAGCCAGAACAGGACCCTGCGCCCCAAGCCAGAACAGGACCCTGCGCCCCAAGCCAGAACAGGACCCTGCGCCCCAAGCCAGAACAGGACCCTGCGCCCCAAGCCAGAACAGGACCCTGCGCCCCAAGCCAGAACAGGACCCTGCGCCCCAAGCCAACTCCAACGTAAAGGAGGAGGGGGGGAGAGAAGGGGCCAACTCCAACGTAAAGGAGGAGGGGGGGGAGAGAAGGGGCCAACTCCAACGTAAAGGAGGAGGGGGGGAGAGAATGGGCCAACTCCAACGTAAAGGAGGAGGGGGGGAGAGAAGGGGCCAACTCCAACGTAAAGGAGGAGGGGGGGAGAGAAGGGGCCAACTCCAACGTAAAGGAGGAGGGGGGGAGAGAAGGGGCCAACTCCAACGTAAAGGAGGAGGGGGGGAGAGAAGGGGCCAACGTAAAGGAGGAGAGGGGGAAGAGAAGGGGCCAACGTAAAGGAGGAGGGGGGGGAAGAGAAGGGGCCAACTCCAACGTAAAGGAGGAGGGGGGGGAGAGAAGGGGCCAACTCCAACGTAAAGGAGGGGGCGAGAAAAAGGGGCCCAACTCCAACATGGAGGGGAGAGAAGAGGCTCCAATGTAAAGCGAGGGGGGCGAGGCCACTTCAATGTGAGGGGGAACCTCTGATGTGACATGAAGTTCATTAGGGGGTTGTGTGCATTCCAGACTCATATACGTTTTTTGCATACTATACATAGGGAACCGCGACAGAAAAAAAGGGTAAGAAATGTTCAGCGTCACAACAAAGAACCCTTCAATAAAAGCAGTGACCGCCACACCCTACTACTCTGTATAAAATGAGACGTCTCTGGGATGAAGCGTCCAATACTCCGATCTCCTCCATAGTAGACGCCACCGCCATCATTATTAGAGGACAATACATCGCGCCCATTTCCCGCACACCGATCCATCATCCGAATGCAAATATTTACACAGCGATGAACGTACAACTTGTGAAAGGGGCGACTATCCGCTCGTTATGGAAATCAGAGGAGACCTTTCTATGTAGAGATCGCTGGCAACTCATCTTATGGAAATGTCCGATGTCAGGTATTGTAGAGACTCAACAATGACCATTGTTCCCCCGACTCATCCCAGCTGCTCGTGTTTACTCAGCGTCTCGTACAATCCTACCAGCTGGACGTCCCCCGAGAGAAGATCCTCCCCCCACCATATCAGTTACAGAGGACATTTACAGTAGCTGCACCACAGGAGCTTACACTCTAGTGTGGCCCCCCCCCCCCCAACATTCACACTATTATTATACATTTATATAGCTCTGACATATACTGCAGCGCAGGGCCGCCATCAGGGAGGTACAGGCAGTACACCTGTATGGGGTCTGCATGTCCCCAGATGGCACCCCCCCTTTTTTTTTTATATAAAAAAAATAAAATAAAAAAAGTAATATTTTTTATCTTATTTTTTATTAAAGGGACAATTTTTTTTATTTTTTTAGAGGTCCGGAGGTCCCCAGTCCCTGGATGGCAATCCCCCCTTTTCTTTTTTTTTTAAATAATAATTTTTAATATATATTTTTATTTTATTACACCCCCCCCCTTTTTTTATAACATTTTTTATAGATGGATAAATTGAATTTTTTTTTCTTCGTTAAAGGGCTCAGAGGTCACCCAGGGCCCCATGTGGCAAACCCCATTTTTTTTTTTTTTATAAATGTCCATTTTTTATTTTTGTTTGAATATTTTTTTTATTAAAAGGGCCCAGAGGTATATAATTATATATATATTTCTTTATTTCTTCTTTTTTTGTAAAGGGCCCCCTCCCCGCTTCTCAATTCGCGGTAGCCCCCCCCCCCCACTTCTCAATTTCAAGGGGAAAAAAAACCACCCCCCCCCCCCCCCCGGTTATCTGCTCCAGGGGGCCCATGCCTAAAGCTGTGCAAGGGGCCCCAGAATTCCTGATGGCGGCCCAGCTGCAGGGCTGTACAGAGAACACTGAGCCAATCACATCAGTCTCTGTACAGAGGAGCTTACACTGTAGTATGCAGAGGTAATATCATCCCTGGTGGGATTTGAACCCGTGACTCCAATGCTGAGATGCCTCTGGGCTGCCTGATGTCTGGGGCTGGGTTTACATTCTCTCCTCTCGGGGGGAATGATTCTCCATCAGTCGATCGGCATCATTTTTTTATTGCACAGCTTCAATTTGCATCTTTTTCACCATCCCCCCCCCCCTTGTTTGCACTTCAAAGGGTCTCTGCCTTGTAAATCCGACGTTTCTTCTGCAGTTCATCTGTAATCAGCCCCACAAAGCGGCTCTGCGCCTTCAACGCTCGCTGTGATCTCACTACAATCCGCCATTAAAGTCACCGAAAGTCAAAATATTCACCCTCTCCCGGGGTTTTTAAATGCCAATAAGATTCAGAAAAAAAAGTTCACCGAGACTGCGAATCCCCGAAAGGCCAATCACATGACGAGTGCCAAGGTACGGGTCACATGTCTCTACTATGACTTCAGGGATTGGCCATCAATAGCCAGTCATAGGACACGTGTCAAGGGCCAAGGCATGGGTCACATGGTCTCTAGCCATAGTAAGAATCTTCAGGGGATAGGCCATCAACAGCCAATCACATGACAGATGTCAAGGTACAGGTCACGTGGTCTATTCTTAGTAAGAATACTCAGGATTAGCAGCAACAGCCAGTCATATAACACGTGTCAAGGTATGGGTCACATGGTCTCTACCCAAAGAAAGAATCCCTCCGGGGGATTGGCCATCAATAGCCAGCCACATGATCTCTATGCATACTAAGAATCTTCAAGTACTGGCACCAACTGCCACTCACACAAGTGCCAAGGTAGAGGTCACCACTAGTCATACCAAGAATCCTAGGGGACTGGCATTGGCAGCCAGTCACATAAATGCCAAAGTATGGATCACATGGTCTCCACCTTTAAGAATCTTCAGAGATTGGCATCAGCCAGTCACATGACAAGTGCCAAGGAACGGGTCATATGGTCCCTACTATGAATCTTCAGGGATTGGCATCAGCCAGTCACATGACAAGTGCCAGGGAACGGGTCATATGGTCCCTACTATGAATCTTCAGGGATTGGCATCAACAGCCGGTGATATGACAAGTGCCAAGGCATGTGTCACATGGTCTTTACCCATAGTCAGAATCCTGAGGGATTGGCCATCAACAGCCAATCACATAAATGCCAAGGTATGGGTCACACAGTCTCCACTCATAGTAACACTCTTTAGGTCTGGTTTCAATGCCCAATCACATCAAGTGCCAATCGTCTCCACTCTTAAGAATCTTCAGGGATTGGCATCAACAGCTAGTCATACGAGATGTGCCATGGGTCACATGGTCTATGTATGCCAAGAATCTTCAGACATGGGCATCAACATCAAGTCACATGGCAAGGTAGAGGTCACATGGTCTCTACTACTCATACTAAATCTTCAGAGATTGGCCATCAATAGCCAGTCACATGACAAACGCCAAGGTACAGGTCCCATAGTTTCTACCAAGAATCTTAAAGGGCTGGTTTCAGCAGCCAACCACATCACAAGTGTCAAGGTGCAGGTCACATGGTCTATGTATGCCAAGAATCTTCAGAAATGGGCGTCAACATCCAGTCACATGGTCTCTTCTCCTACTAAATCTTCAGAGATTGGCTATCAATAGCCAGTCACATGACAAATACCAAGGTATGGGTCACATGATCTGTACTCATAACAATCTTCAGGATTAATACCCCCTTAATACGAATTTTCAGGGATCGGCCAAGGTACAGGTCACCTGGTCTCTGCCCCAATAAGAAACTTCAGGGATTGGAATCAACAGTAAGTGACATGAAAGTGCCAAGGCATGGGCCACATGTGGTCTCTACCCTTACTAAAAATCTTAAGGGATTGGCCATCATTAGCCAGTCACATGGCAAGTGCCAAGGTACGGGTCACATGGTCTCTACTACTCATACAAAGCATCTTCAGGGATTGGCCATCAACAGTCAATCGTATGGCAAGTGCCAAGGTATGGGTCACATGGTCTCTCAG
Organism: Rana kukunoris; assembly: GCA_029574335.1. Classification (NCBI taxonomy): domain Eukaryota; kingdom Metazoa; phylum Chordata; class Amphibia; order Anura; family Ranidae; genus Rana; species Rana kukunoris. Next base: position 211,528 of record JAJQKJ010000963.1, on the reverse strand, counting down.
GATTGGTTTCAATGGCCAATCACATGTCCAGTGCCAATGGTCCCCCCCCTTAAGAATCTTCAGGGATCAGCCAAGGTACAGGTCACCTGGTCTCTGCCCCAATAAGAATCTTCAGGGATGGGCATCAACATTAAGTGACATGAAAGTGCCAAGGTATGGGCCACATGTGGTCTCTACCCTTGCTAAACATCTTCAGGATTTGGCCATCATGACAAGTGCCAAGGTAGAAGTCACATGGTCTCTATGCATACTAAGAATCCTTTGAGACTGGCACCAACTGCCTCTCACATGATGCCAAGGTACAGGTCGCATGGCCTCCACTCATACCAAGAATCTTAAGGGATTGGCATCTGCCCCAATCACATGACAAGTGCCAAGGTATGGGTCACAGTTTCCACCCTTACTTAAAATCTTCAGGGATTGGCCATTATCAGCCAATCACATGACAAGTGCCAAGGACAGGTCACATGATCTCAACTACCCATATGAAGTATCTTCAGGGATTGGCCATCATTAGCCAGTCACATGACAATTGCGGCGGTAGAAGTCACATGGTCTCTATGCATACTAAATCTTTGGGGACTGGCACCAACTGCCACTCACATAAGTGCCAAGGTACAGGTCACATGACCTCCACTCATACCAAGAATCTTAAGGGATTGGCATCGGCCCCGATCACATGACAAGTGCCAAGGTACGGGTCACATGGTCTCTACCCTTACTAAAAATCTTCAGGGATTGGCCATCATTAGCCAATCACATGACTGGTGCCAAGGTTACGGGTCACATGATCTCCACTACTCACAAGAACGTTCAGGGACTGGCCATCAATAGTCAATCACATGACAGGGTGCCAAGGTGCGGGTCACATGACTTCTACTCATACTAAGAATCTTAAGGGACTGGCATCAGCCAATCATAACAAGTGCCAAGGTGCGGGTCTCTAAGCATACTAAACATTTTCAGGGACTGGCATCAAGACACTGTTCAGGCGAAGCGTCCGAGTGGCCGGCTGGGACTCATCGGTGGGGGGGGGGGGGGGGTGTGGAGGAGGGTAGCCCTACAATATGCGGTCACTTGCGACTTTGTTCGTTTTGATGTTTTTGGCAGGCGGCAGTCATCAGACCTCGTGATGGGAGAACACGGCTGGAGATTCCCCCCCAGGCAATTTCCCAGAATTATATCAGTCTGTGTGATGTCAGTGCGGGCTCCTGGCCCCGGGGCCCAGAGAACAGACATTTCCAGCTGAGAAGACGCACAACTTGTAAAGAGGACCTGTCTCCTCTGCAAACATCACAAATCAAAGGGGTTCCTCAACAAGGTTTCCAACTAAAGATCTTTTTATGGACATACAAGATCACATCGGGTGACTCGGGGGGTCTAGGAAAGGGGGAGGGGTGCGACTGAGCCTGTCTGGGCAGCATCCAAGCAACTAAACTACACAGATCCATCCCGGCCAATCCAGGAGGACCGGTCATGAAGGATATACAGAGCATCCGGAAAGTACTCACATTGCTTCACTTATTCCACATTTTGCCATGTTACAGACTTATTCCAAGACGGATTAAATTTATTATTTTCTTCAAAATTCTACAAACAATCCCCCATAATGACAGAAGTTGGTTTGAAATCTTTGCAAATGTATTAAAAAAAAAAATCCCATGTACACAAGTATCACGGCTACTCGCGCGCCCGCAGAGAGCCTGAGCTACTCGCGCGCCCGCAGAGAGCCTGAGCTACTCGCGCGCCCGCAGAGAGCCTGAGCTACTCGCGCGCCCGCAGAGAACCTGAGCTACTCGCGCGCCCGCAGAGAACCTGAGCTACTCGCGCGCCCGCAGAGAACCTGAGCTACTCGCGCGCCCGCAGAGAACCTGAGCTACTCGCGCGCCCGCAGAGAACCTGAGCTACTCGCGCGCCCGCAGAGAACCTGAGCTACTCGCGCGACCGCAGAGAACCTGAGCTACTCGCGCGCCCGCAGAGAACCTGAGCTACTCGCGCGCCCGCAGAGAACCTGAGCTACTCGCGCGCCCGCAGAGAACCTGAGCTACTCGCGCGCCCGCAGAGAACCTGAGCTACTCGCGCGCCCGCAGAGAACCTGAGCTACTCGCGCGCCCGCAGAGAACCTGAGCTACTCGCGCGCCCGCAGAGAACCTGAGCTACTCGCGCGCCCGCAGAGAACCTGAGCTACTCGCGCGCACAGAAAAAAGTTTTCTGTGTTTTGGATGGAACGGGGGAGACGTAGAACATTGGGTTTTTACTGCTACATGAGATTTTCCATCACTTCCTGTCCTACCGTCAACTTTTTACCAGATAGGAAGGGAGGTGCAAAGATGTTCCAACCATTCAAACCGGGAGGCAGGAAAGGCACCCATCTGTAGTGGAGGACACCTGGGGATGGGATCCTCCCCTGAGGTCTCCTGCCTCCTTTCCTCGTCCGGTGACACCGGGACAAGAGTTGCCATTTTGGCATCTTTGCCTTGGGTGCCACAGGACCTTATCCCGGCACCAATTCAACCGACTTCACTAAACAAATGCGGACTTTACCATCTCTGTCCCCAATGGAGAAATATCTCATCACCTCCAAAGAGAGAATTCTCACAGAGGGGGCAGAAACACCAGTAAATACCCAACAGGGGCTAGAACTTTTCCTCATGCTATCCAAAAAAAGGGAGGGGGGGAGGTTTGACCAAGACTGGGTCAAGCCAAACCACCCAAAGCAGACTAAAATCCATTATTCTCTGCTGCTTTAGCAACAAAAAGGTCCCAAGCTATATAAACTGCCCCAAAATTAAACCCCTCCCCCAACAGGCCACTCCCCCTCTACCCAAGCCCCTTCTCTCACCAGGCATCCTGACAACGAGTTCGGTCATTCCGGAGGCGTCCTTGGCCAGCTGGTACCAGGCCTGATTGGGGTCCAGCACCCACTCCTCCACATGGCAGTAGTAGCTCCCGCTGTCCTCTATTCGGGCCCCCAGCAGGGTCAGGGTGTACTGCCCAGGGGACAGCACCTCCAGCTGCAGCCGGTCCTTCAGAGCCGCCTCCTCGGCATACGTCCCGTATTCCATTCCAACTCCACTTCGCACGATCAGCTTCCCATCGGCACCAGGAGGACGGTGAGCGAACCACAACACCGAGAAACGGGAGTCCGGGTTGGTCTGGGAGCGCACAGAACACGTCAGAGACACGGTGGAGCCCTCCACCACACTGAGCGTCCGCTTCACTTTACCGATCTGCAGGCGGGACACTGAGGAGGATTGGGGAAGAATGAGAGGGAGAGGCGTGGAGGGAGAGGGAGAAGGAGAGGCGTGGAGGGAGAGGGAGAAGGAGAGGCGTGGAGGGAGAGGGAGAAGGAGAGGCGTGGAGGGAGAGGAAGGGACGTGGAGGGAGAGGGAGAAGGAGACTGAGGAGGATTGGAGGGAGAGGGAGAGGGAGAGGCGTGGAGGGAGAGGGAGAAGGAGAGGCGTGGAGGGAGAGGGAGAAGGAGAGGCGTGGAGGGAGAGGGAGAAGGAGAGGCGTGGAGGGAGAGGGAGAAGGAGAGGCGTGGAGGGAGAGGGAGAAGGAGAGGCGTGGAGGGGAGGGAGAAGGGAGGCGTGGGGGAGAGGGAGAAGGAGAGGCGTGGAGGGAGAGGGGAGGGAGGCGTGGAGGGAGAAGGAGAGGCGTGGAGGGAGAGGGGAGGGAGAGAGGCGTGGAGAAGGAGGGGAGGCGTGGAGGAGAGGGAGAAGGAGAGGCGTGGGGAGAGCGGGAGAAGGAGAGGCGTGGAGGGAGAGGAGGAGGGGGGGAGAGGCGAAGGAGAAGGAGAGGCGTGGAGGGAGAGGGGAGGGAGAGGGAGAGGCGTGGAGGAGAGGCGTGGAGGGAGAGGGGAGGGAGAGGCGTGGAGGGAGAGGGAGAGGCGTGGAGGGAGAGGGAGAGGGAGAGGGAGAGGCGTGGAGGGAGAGGGAGAGAGGGGAGAGGCGTGGAGGGAGAGGGGAGGGAGAAGCGTGGAGAGAGGGAGAGGGAGAGAGAGGCGTGGAGGGAGAGGGGAGGGAGGCGTGGAGGGAGAGGGAGAGGCGTGGAGGGGAGGGAGAGGGAGAGGCGTGGAGGGAGAGGAGAGAGAGGCGTGGAGGGAGAGGGAGAAGGAGAGGCGTGGAGGGAGAGGGAGAGGGAGAGGCGTGGAGGGAGAGGGAGAGGAGAGGCGTGGAGGGAGAGGGAGAGGGAGAGGGAGAGGGAGAAGGAGCGGAGAGGGAGAAGGAGAGGGAGAGGGAGAGAGGGAGCGTGGAGAGGAGAGGGAGAGGGAGAAGGAGAGGCGTGGAGGGGAGGGAGAGGGGAGAGAGGCGTGGAGGGAGAGGGAGAGGGAGAGGAGAGGCGTGGAGGAGAGGCGTGGAGGGAGAGGGAGAGGAGAGGCGTGGAGGGAGAGGGAGAGGGAGAGGCGTGGAGGGAGAGGGAGAGGGAGAGGGAGAGGCGTGGAGGGAGAGGGAGAAGGAGAGGGAGAGCGTGAGGCGTGGAGGGAGAGGAGAGGGAGAAGGAGAGGCGTGGAGGGAGAGGGAGAGGGAGAGGCGTGGAGGGAGAGGGAGAGGGAGAGGCGTGGAGGGAGAGGGAGAGAGGAGAGGCGTGGAGGGGAGGGAGAGGGAGAAGGAGAGGCGTGAGGGGAGGGAGAGGGAGAAGGAGAGGCGTGGAGGGGAGGGAGAGGGAGAAGGAGAGGCGTGGAGGGAGAGGGAGAAGGAGAGGCGTGGAGGGAGAGGGAGAGGGAGAGGCGTGGAGGGAGAGGGAGAGGGAGAAGGAGAGGCGTGGAGGGAGAGGGAGAAGGAGAGGCGTGGAGGGAGAGGGAGAGGGAGAGGGAGAGGGAGAAGGAGAGGCGTGGAGGGAGAGGGAGAAGGAGAGGCGTGGAGGGAGAGGGAGAGGGAGAAGGAGAGGCGTGGAGGGAGAGGAGAGGGAGAGGGAGAGGCGTGGAGGGAGAGGGAGAGGGAGAAGGAGAGGCGTGGAGGGAGAGGGAGAAGGAGAGGCGTGGAGGGAGAGGGAGAGGGGAGAAGGAGAGGCGTGGAGGGAGAGGGAGAGGGAGAAGGAGAGGCGTGGAGGGAGAGGGAGAGGGAGAAGGAGAGGCGTGGAGGGAGAGAAGGAGAGGCGAGAGGGAGAAGGAGAGGCGTGGAGGGAGAGGGAGAAGGAGAGGGTGGAGAGGGAGAGGGAGAAGGAGAGGCGTGAGAGCGTGGAGGGAGAGGGAGAGGGAGAAGGAGAGGCGTGGAGGGAGAGGGAGAGGGAGAAGGAGAGGCGTGGAGGGAGAGGGAGAGGGAGAGGCGTGGAGAGAGGAGAGAGGAGAGGCGTGGAGGGAGAGGGAGAAGGAGAGGCGTGGAGGGAGAGGGAGAAGGAGAGGGAGAGGGAGAGGGAGAAGGAGAGGCGTGGAGGAGAGGGAGAAGGAGAGGCGTGGAGGGAGGGGGAGAAGGGAGAGGAGAGGCGTGGAGGGAGAGGAGAGGGAGAAGGAGAGGCGTGGAGGGAGAGGGAGGGAGAGGGAGAGGGAGAAGGAGAGGCGTGAGAGGGAGAAGGAGAGGGAGAGGGAGAGGGAGGAGGGAGAGGGAGAGGGAGAAGGAGAGGCGTGGAGGGAGAGGGAGAGGGAGAAGGAGAGGCGTGGAGGGAGAAGGAGAGGCGTGGAGGGAGAGGGAGAGGGAGAAGGAGAGGCGTGGAGGGAGAGGGAGAGGGAGAAGGAGAGGCGTGGAGGGAGAGGGAGAGGGGAAGGAGAGGCGTGGAGGGAGAGGGAGAGGGAGGAGAGGCGTGGAGGGAGAGGGAGAGGGAGAAGGAGAGGCGTGGAGGGAGAGGGAGAGGGAGAGGGAGAGGCGTGGAGGGAGAGGGAGAGGGAGAGGGAGAGGCGTGGAGGGAGAGGGAGAAGGAGAGGGAGAGGGAGAGGGAGAAGGAGAGGGAGAGGGAGAGGCGTGGAGGGAGAGGGAGAGGGAGAGGGAGAAGGAGAGGCGTGGAGGGAGAGGGGAGGGAGAGGGAGAAGGAGAGGCGTGGAGGGGAGGGAGAGGGAGAAGGAGAGGCGTGGAGGGGAGGGAGAGGGAGAAGGAGAGGCGAGAGGGAGAAGGAGAGGGAGAGGGAGAAGGAGAGGGAGAGGCGTGGAGGGAGAGGGAGAGGGAGAAGCGAGGAGGGGAGAGGGAGAGGGAGAAGGAGAGGCGTGGAGGGAGAGGGAGAGGGAGAAGGAGAGGCGTGGAGGGAGAGGGAGAGGGAGAGGAGAGGGAGAGGGTGGAGGGAGAGGTGAGAGGGAGAAGGAGAGGCGTGAGAGGCGTGGAGGGAGAGGGAGAAGGAGAGGCGTGGAGGGAGGAGGGAGAGGGAGAGGGAGAGGGAGAAGGAGAGGCGTGGAGGGAGAGGGAGAGGGAGAGGCGTGGAGGAGAGGGAGAGGGAGTGGGAGAGGGAGAGGGAGAGGGAGAAGGAGAGGCGTGGAGGGAGAGGGAGAGGGAGAGGCGTGGAGGAGAGGGCGTGGAGAGGGTGGAGGGAGAGGGAGAAGGAGAGGCGTGGGGGAGAAGGAGAGGGAGAAGGAGGGGAGGCGTGGAGGGAGGGGAGAGGGAGAAGGAGAGGCGTGGAGGGAGAGGGAGAGGGAGAAGGAGAGGCGTGGAGGGAGAGGGAGAGGGAGAGGGAGAAGGAGAGGCGTGGAGGGAGAGGGAGAGGGAGAAGGAGAGGCGTGGAGGGAGAGGGAGAGGGAGAAGGAGAGGCGTGGAGGGAGAGGGAGAGGGAGAAGGAGAGGCGTGGAGGGAGAGGGAGAGGGAGAAGGAGAGGCGTGGAGGGAGAGGGAGAGGGAGAAGGAGAGGCGTGGAGGGAGGGGAGGGAGGCGTGGAGGGAGAGGGAGAAGGAGAGGCGTGGAGGGAGAGGGGAGGGAGGCGTGGAGGGAGAGGGAGAAGGAGAGGCGTGGAGGGAGAGGAGAGGGAGAAGGAGAGGCGTGGGGGAGAAGGAGAGGCGTGGAGGGAGAGGGAGAGGGAGAAGGAGAGGCGTGGAGGGGAGGGAGAGGGAGAAGGAGAGGCGTGGAGGGAGAGGGAGGGAGAGGGAGAGGGAGAGGCGTGGAGAGGGAGAGGGAGAAGGAGAGGCGTGGAGGGAGGGGAGAGGAGAGGGAGAAGGAGAGGCGTGGAGGGAGAGGGAGAGGGAGAAGGAGAGGCGTGGAGGGAGAGGGAGAGGGAGAAGGAGAGGCGTGGAGGGGAGGGAGAGGGAGAAGGAGAGGCGTGGGAGGGAGAGGGAGAGGGAGAAGGAGAGGCGTGGAGGGAGAGGGAGAGGAGAGGGAGAAGGAGAGGCGTGGAGGGGGAGAGGGAGAGGGAGAGGCGTGGAGGGAGGAGGGGTGGAGGGAGAGGGAGAAGGAGAGGCGTGGAGGGGAGGGAGAGGGAGAAGGAGAGGCGTGGAGGGAGAGGGAGGGAGAGGAGAGGCGTGGAGGGAGAGGGAGAGGGAGAAGGAGAGGCGTGGAGAGGGAGAAGGAGAGGCGTGGAGGGAGAGGGAGAAGGAGAGGCGTGGAGGGGAGGGAGAGGGAGAAGGAGAGGCGTGGAGGGAGAGGGAGAAGGAGAGGCGGTGGAGGGAGAGGGAGAAGGAGAGGCGTGGAGGGGAGGGGAGAGGGAGAAGGAGAGGCGTGGAGGGAGAGGGAGAGGGAGAGGGAGAAGGAGAGGCGTGGAGGGAGAGGGAGAGGGAGAAGGAGTGGCGTGGTGGAGAGGGAGAAGGAGAGGCGTGGAGGGAGAGGGAGAGGAGAGGCGAGGGAGAGGGAGAGGGAGAAGGAGAGGCGTGGAGGGAGAGGGAGAAGGAGAGTGCGTGGAGGAGGGGAGAGGGAGAAGGAGAGGCGTGGAGGGAGAGGGAGAAGGAGAGGCGTGGAGGGAGAGGGAGAAGGAGAGGCGTGGAGGGAGAGGGAGAAGGAGAGGCGTGGAGGGAGAGGGAGAAGGAGAGGCGTGGAGGGAGAGGGAGAGAAGGAGAGGCGTGGAGGGGAGGGGAGAAGGAGAGGCGTGGAGGGAGAGGGAGGAAGGAGAGGCGTGGAGGGAGAGGGAGAAGGAGAGGCGTGGAGGGAGAGGGAGAAGGAGAGGCGTGGTGGGAGAGGGAGAAGGAGAGGCGTGGAGGGAGAGGGAGAGGGAGAAGGAGAGGCGTGGAGGGAGAGGGAGAGGGAGAGGAGAGGCGTGGAGGGAGAGAGGAGAGGGAGAAGGAGAGGCGTGGAGGGAGAGGGAGAGGGAGAAGGAGAGGCGTGGAGGGAGAGGGAGAGAGGAGAGGCGAGGCGTGGAGGGAGAGGGAGAGGAGAGGCGTGGAGGGGAGGGAGAGGGAGAAGGAGAGGCGTGGAGGGAGAGGGAGAGGGGAGGAGAGGCGTGGAGGGAGAGGGAGAGGGAGAAGGAGAGGCGTGGAGGGAGAGGGAGGGGAGAGGGAGAAGGAGAGGTGTGGAGGGGGGGAGGAGAGGGAGAGGGAGAGGCGTGGAGGGAGAGGGAGAGGGAGAAGGAGAGGCGTGGAGGGAGAGGGAGAGGGAGAAGGAGAGGCGTGGAGGGAGAGGGGAGAAGGAGAGGGAGAGGGGGAGGGGAGAGGGAGAGGGAGAAGGAGAGGCGTGGAGGGAGAGGGAGAGGGAGAAGGAGAGGCGTGAAGGGAGAGGGGAGGGAGGCGTGGAGGGAGAGGGAGGGAGAGGCGTGGAGGGAGAGGGAGAAGGAGAGGCGTGGAGGGAGAGGGAGAGGCGTGGGAGGAGAGGGAGAGGGAGAAGGAGAGGCGTGGAGGGAGAGGGAGAGGGAGAAGGAGAGGCGTGGAGGGAGAGGGAGAGGGAGAGGCGTGGAGGGAGAGGGAGAGGGAGAAGGAGAGGCGTGGAGGGAGAGGGAGAGGGAGAGGCGTGGAGGGAGAGGGAGAGGGAGAGGGAGAGGCGTGGAGGGAGAGGGGAGAAGGAGAGGCGTGGAGGGAGAGGGGGAGGGAGGCGTGGGAGGGAGAAGGAGAGGCGTGGAGGGGAGGGAGAGGGGGCGGGAGAAGGAGAGGCGTGGAGGGAGAGGGGAGGGAGGCGTGGAGGGAGGGGAAGGAGAGGCGTGGAGGGAGAGGGAGAAGGAGAGGCGTGGAGGGAGAGGGAGAAGGAGAGGCGTGGAGGGAGAGGGAGAAGGAGAGGCGTGGAGGGAGAGGAGAAGGAGAGGCGTGGAGGGAGAGGGGAGGGAGGCGTGGAGGGAGAGGGAGAAGGAGAGGCGTGGAGGGAGAGGGAGAAGGAGAGGCGTGGAGGGAGAAGGAGAGGCGTGGAGGGAGAAGGAGAGGCAAGGAAGGAGAGGGAGGGAGAGAAGGAGAGGCGTGGAGGGAGAGGGAGAAGGAGAGGCGTGGAGGGAGAGGGAGAAGGAGAGGCAAGGAAGGAGAGGGAGGGAGAGAAGGAGAGGGCAGAAGGATCAGACGAGAAGGAACATGGAGATGGAGAAAGATGGAGGACGACGGGGGAAGAGATATGGGAGAGAATAAATCAATAAGAGCAGTCAATACACAATAACAGAACATTATCTACTCAGCCAATGTTTTCCACTTCACTACATGTGACATCACAGATTTGGTCTCTCACACGGGCCGTGTCACACGCGCATCATTCCATTGTACTTCATTTTAGATATAGGAGGTAAATGAAACAAGTCAAAACATATAAAACTCTTGTAACCCCACTGTAATGTTGGAAAAAAAAAAAAAAAAAAAAAAACCTGTAGAATATATATTACCAAAAGTATTGGGACGCCGGCCTTCACATGAACTTTAATGACATCCCAGTCTTAGTCCGGAGGGTTCAATATTGAGTTGGCCCCGCCCTTTGCAGCTATAACAGCTTCAACTCTTCTGGGAAGGCCGTCCACAAGGTTTAGGAGGGCGTCTGTGGGAATGTTTGAATGTTCTTCCAGCAGTGCATTTGTGAGGTCAGGCACTGATGTTGGATGAGAAGGCCCGGCTCACAGTCTCCGCTCCAATTCATCCCAAAGGTTTTTTTATCAGGTTGAGGTCAGGACTGTGTGCAGACCAGTCAAGTTCCTCCACCCCAAACTCGCCCATCCATGTCTTTATGGACCTTGCTTTTTGCACTGGTCCAAATCATTCGGTGGAGGGGGGATTATGGTGGGGGGGGGGGGATTATGGTTTGGGGGTTGTTATTCAGGGCCTGACCCCTTAGTTCCAGTGAAGGGAACTCTTAAAGTGTCAACATACCAAGACATTTTGGACAATTTCATGCTCCCAACTCTGTGGGAGGAGTTTGGGGAGGGTCCCTTCCTGTTCCAACATGATTGAGCACCAGTGCACAAAGCAAGGTCCATAAAGACACGGATGAGCGAGTTTGGGGTGGGGGAACGTGACTGGCCTGCACAGAGTCCTGACCTCAACCTGATAAAACACCTTTGGAATAAATTAGAGCAGAGCCTGCGAGCCAGGCCTTTTCATCCAACATCAGTGCCTGACCTCACAAATGCTCTTCTGGAAGATCGGTCAACCATTCCAATAGACACCCTCCTAAACCTTGTGGGCGGCCTTCCCAGAAGAGGTGAAGCTGTTATAGCTGCAAAGGGCGGAGCCAACTCAATATTGAACCCTCCGGACTAAGGCTGGGATGCCACTAAAGTTCATGTGTGTGTTAAGGCCGGCGTCCCAATACTTACTTTTGGAAACAGTCAAAGGATATATCTTTCATATCAATGGTTGGACTCCAACACATTTCAACTCAAAACAGTCTTCATCAGGGGGAAAGCAATATTGAATTCTATGGACTAAGACCGGGATGTCATAAAAGTGTGTGTGTGTGTGTGTCCCAATACTTTTAGAAATATTGTGTATATAGACTCCACCACATGGAGATATCTTCCATATCAAATAGTTGGACTCCAACGCATTTCAACTCAAAGAGTCTTCATCAGGGGGAAAGCAATATTGAATTCTATGGACTAAGACCGGGATGTCATAAAAGTGTGTGTGTGTGTGTGTGTGTGTGTGTGTGTCCCAATACTTTTAGAAATATTGTGTATATAGACTCCACCACATGGAGTTACCTTCCATATCAAATGGCTGGACTCCTACGCATTTCAACTCAAAGAGTCTTCATCAGGGGGAAAGCAATATTGAACCCTACAGACTTAAGACTTGGATGTCATTAAAGTTCATGTGTGTGTAAAGGTAGGGGTCCCAATACTTTTGGTAATATAGTGTATGTGTGTGTGTGTGGGGGGGGGGGGGGGCAGACATATTGGCTCTTGCAGGCTGTGCCCCACGCTCGGTAATGCCTCACAGTGGTTGTGCTTTATTATTTCTCTCAATCCCTTCGCTGACAGCCAATCCTTCACCTTCCTGTGTGTGGAAACTAAGCAGCAGATCTGTATGAATGTATGGGAGGAGCGCTGCCTGGCAATGTGCGGAGGAGGGGCGTCGGGGCGGAGTTCCCCTTTAAGGAGACGGATACAATGTTGCAGTTATGAGATGTTTCTCCTGCTGTAGATTATAATGTAATAATCCGACACGGATACAGCAGATCCCCCCCCGTCTGGTCCCGAATCCACCAATTGCAGCCCCCGATTCGGCGCGGTGACCCCCCCGTTATTACTCCAGGGATCTCAGCGTCTCCTCGCTCAGACGCCCACGCTCTGCTTAATATTCCAGGTTCCTCCTCGCTCCCCCCCCCCCCGGTGCCCCAATTCTCCTCTTCCGGTACCCACAGACTCTCATCACCTCCTTTCCAAAGCAACCGTTACTAAGGAGATGTCCGTTCCCATGGCAACCCTATGCACACAGCGGCGAGGAGTGGGAGTCTGAGACGCAAGGCATCGGTACCAAGTGAGGGAAGACAGGAAGGTGGGGGGGTGGGGCCACACAAGTCAGTGACATTTTATGTAAATGAGGCTTGCTGGGACCAGAATGCACCGGGAGGTTAATGCACACGCCGCCAAAAGACCCCGGGAAGGGAACGCTCGCGGGCTGCCGGCGGCGCAGCATCCTCCCTCCGCACTCACAGGCATGAATAAGTAAAATAGACGAAGGAATGTATCCAGGAAATGTGTTATTACAAGAAAATGCATTCAGGACGCACCGCAGACGGGATATCACACCGCCGCCACGAGCGCAACACAGACATCAACCTTCCAGGGTGTCGGGATATCCCATCCCCCGCCACGAGCGCAACACAGACATCAACCTTCCAGGGTGTCGGGATATCCCATCCCCCGCCAAGAGCGCAACACAGACATCAACCTTCCGGGGTGTCGGGATATCCCATCCCCCGCCCCGAGCGCAACACAGACATCAACCTTCCAGGGTGTCGGGATATCCCACCCGCACGAGCGCAACACAGACATAACCTTCCAGGGTGTCGGGATATCCCACCGCAGCCACACAACACAGACATCAACCTTCCAGGGTGTGGGGATATCCCATCCCCCGCCACGAGCGCAACACAGACATCAACCTTCCAGGGTGTGGGGATATCCCATCCCCCGCCAAGAGCGCAACACAGACATCAACCTTCCGGGGTGTCGGGATATCCCATCCCCCGCCCCGAGCGCAACACAGACATCAACCTTCCAGGGTGTCGGGATATCCCATCCCCCGCCCCGAGCGCAACACAGACATCAACCTTCCGGGGTGTCGGGATATCCCATCCCCCGCCCCGAGCGCAACACAGACATCAACCTTCCAGGGTGTCGGGATATCCCACCCGCCGCCACGAGCGCAACACAGACATTAACCTTCCAGGGTGTGTCGGGATATCCCATCCCCCGCCCCGAGCGCAACACAGACATCAACCTTCCAGGGTGTCGGGATATCCCACCCGCCACCACGAGCGCAACACAGACATCAACCTTCCGGGGTGTCGGGATATCCCACCCGCCACGAGCGCAACACAGACATCAACCTTCCAGGGTGTGGGGATATCCCATCCCCCGCCAAGAGCGCAACACAGACATCAACCTTCCGGGGTGTCGGGATATCCCATCCCCCGCCCCGAGCGCAACACAGACATCAACCTTCCAGGGTGTCGGGATATCCCATCCCCCGCCCCGAGCGCAACACAGACATCAACCTTCCGGGGTGTCGGGATATCCCATCCCCCGCCCCGAGCGCAACACAGACATCAACCTTCCAGGGTGTCGGGATATCCCACCCGCCGCCACGAGCGCAACACAGACATTAACCTTCCAGGGTGTGGGGATATCCCATCCCCCGCCACGAGCGCAACACAGACATTAACCTTCCAGGGTGTGGGGATATCCCATCCCCCGCCCCGAGCGCAACACAGACATTAACCTTCCAGGGTGTGGGGATATCCCATCCCCCGCCACGAGCGCAACACGGACATCAACCTTCCAGGGCGTCGGGTTCTCCCATCCCCCGCCACGAGCGCAACAGACATCAACCTTCCAGGGTGTCGGGATATCCCATCCGCCACCTCCGCCCTGAAATCAGTCCCCTCACCGTGTTACTTTATACAACCAGAATAATAATTCCAGAGACGCCATCAGAAGTTCCTGATAGAAAAGAAGATCTGTATTGTACCGTCTGCAGATGGCGGATGCAGAAATGGAATTTAGATTATAATTTATATATATATTTTTTTTAATTAAGTAATAAATATCGAATTGTAACAATATAAGGTTACTGTAATGCAACGCCGAATCTATAGTGTAACAAAATTAAATATTTACAATAAGTAACAATATATAGTAATGTAACAAAATACATATAAAAAATAAATAAAAACCTTAATATATTTATCACATAAAAGGAAATGCTACATTGTTACAGAAGTGCAGGGCGGAAGTGCCCACTTAAAGCTGAGGTTCCACCCGCCAAACACTGTAGCTGCTGACTTTTAATAAGGACACTTACCTGTCCAGGGAGCCCGCAATGTAGGCGGCGCGCCCCCCCCCCCCCCCCCCCCCCCCCCCCCCGAGGCCGGTCGCTTGATCCTGGCAGCTCCCGCCGCCGCCATTCTTACTGAGGGAAATAGGCAGTGGAGCCTTGCGGCTTCACTGCCCGTTTCCTACTGCGCATGCGCAAGTCTCGCTACTTTACAATATACAGTAAAACCTTGGTTTGAGAGCGTTTCGCAAGACGAGCAACATTTCTTTTTAAATGTTGACTTGA